>JBCJKH010069823.1:0-10206 GCA_039877255.1 Loriculus beryllinus | reverse complement strand
TCTCAGAACAGTCGCATTTCACTGCAGCGAACACAGGCTGGATGGCTGTTGATAGCTGCCCTCATGACATTAGGTAGTAGATTTCTACAGTTTTTCGTAAATTACACACTGTTCTATGTTTTGTCTCTGACTTTAATTCTTTTGATGTTTCATTTAGTTTACCACTGCAAAATAATGCTTTAACAGCCCCCCCCCCCCAAATATAGATCGAAATATTTAGAAAACCTTTCTAATTAAAAGTGTTATTTCTTTTAAATTTTCAATTAGTTCATTGGGAGCAAAGTCTGAAAAACAGTGAATGAGTGGGAGAGATACTAATTAAATGTAGACAATAAATTTCAAAATCAATCTAACCAAATGCCACTGTGGTCATTAAGAATTATACTGATATTTTTTAACATCTATTCCAATGCAAAATGAGCTAATAATTTGTATTCCCTCTTGTCAGGCATTTAAGTCTTATAGAACTTTCTGTTATTTACTAGTGGTCAGATTATCCACTGTGATCACTAAATTACTAATGACGAGCATATTTTATCCATTTTGTTCACATTTTTAAGGCATCTTTCATATTTTCAGCTATTACTTTTGCCCAACAGCTCCCAGTTTTTTTCTTACATTTGGGAGAACACACCTTGTGCATTGACCTATAACAAATGTTTGCTTTTCTGAGCATCACTATTGCTTATTACATCTCTTATGCTGGTGATACACAGGGTCTGTGTTTAGTAAAACAGATGTTTTGGTAAGCTTGGTGGCCTTCTAATAAATGTTTCCATGGGTATGTAGTTATGTATGAAAATGGAGTACCAAGGCAGTAAACATTTGAGAAATTATGTATGAGAAGGCTGGAAAAATAGCATAAATTTTGCTCACTGTTGTGAAGATTTTGTGAATATAGGAGAAAGAACCAAAGAGAAAACAAAATTTTATTACACCTTACATTGGCATGATAACTGTCAACGTTTACAGGTCCTGCAGTTGTCCAACACTATGTGCCACGAATGCTGTTACTGTGGAAGTGCATCTTTCCATCATCTCCTAAAGACCTAGAAACGGAGAAGACACGAGGAGATTCATTTACCTGGCAAGTAACACTGGAAGGTCGTGCTGGTGCTCTCTGTGGTAAGCAGGATTTACTGTGTCTTTCCCTGCATATTTATAGTTGGGCTGTTTGTTTATTTTTCCTTCTGAAAGAACAACAATACTTCATATTGATTTTCTTCACTGGATGGTAAAGGATGAATTAGCTCCCCAGCTTGTGTATATATATATTTACTTACATATATATGTATGTTTCATTTTTGTAAAAACAAAAAAACAGAAACAAAACCCAAGCTGTTTATTTTCCCCTTTTCCTCTAATCAGTTGATTTCCAAGCAGTAAATGATACCTTCTTGGAAAGGAAGGTTGATTCTCTTCTCGTGTTTAGCCTATGTATCACAGTAATGAATGAAGATCCAAACCAGGGGATGTTCTGCTGTTTATACAGTCTGTTATATTTGGTAAATAGCATTTCTGTGCCTAATAGGTAACTAACTGTAAGCAAAGTAGAATTGGTGAGTTAGTCAAACACATTTGTGAGAGTGAGAAGACTCAGGTGAAAATTACAATAAGGAGATTGTAATTCTCAGCCATAAAAGAGTGCTGTGTGTTTGGCTGCTGTCTGGTGGGTTGCAGTTTTTCATCAGGAAATGCTTTGAATTTGGGTTTCCAAGAGATGACTCCCGTGATCTTTAGATATAACAAAAATCTGTTTCAGTCATGTATTCTAGAGTACTAAAGGGTCCTTTACATTACAGAAATGTAGTGAACCCTAGTATAGTGATAACCCCTATCACTATTAAAATCTATAGGAAGGTGTGGAATTCAATAGTAATTTCATTTGGAGGTAAAATAAACAATTAACTCAAGTTCAATTTTCATAAATAATGAAAAGTACTTTGTACGTATAAGTTGTTAAAGTCTTTAGGTACAGTAATTAAGCTAATTTTAAGCATAAAACTAGCTAAGCAAGCAGTAGATTATCTGATCATTCTTCCCCCTTTTTTTCTTAGTATTTTTATGAAGTTGTGTTATATCCCATAACTCAATTCATAACAAAAAGCAAAAAATAATTGTATTTATAGAAGCAAATAAAAGTCAGGGTATGAATGTCCAAGCTGAGACACCAAAACATTGCATCTGGAAAATTTTTTAATTTCAGATTTTTATCAGATTCTTTAATTATTAAAAAAAAAAGAAGCATGTTTTCTTCTACTTTTAAATGATTAGTGAGATAAGAATGTGATTACTGTACTAGTGTGACTTTTTCTTCTAGACATCTCACACTAAGTTAAAATCCAATTCTTTTTCTAGCTATCAAAAGCTTTGTTTCACACTGTGCTGGTCTCCTTACGGATGAAGTTGTTCAGAGACTTTTTCCTCCTCTTCCAAGTGCAGTTGATTTATTGACACAGTAAGTGTTTGTATTAAACTGCTAAATGAGGTTCTGGTTTTGAAAAGCTACAGAGTAATCTTCTTGTATTTGATTTAGTGCACTTTCTGGAGAGCTTTCTTTCCAAGGTACAAAAGTTAGAGTACAGAATTCATCAGTACAGCTGAAGGCTTTAGCTGTTACGATAATGTGTTTGCAGATTCCAGTATTGTGTAAAAAAAAAAAAAAAAAAATAGGGAAAAGTTATAGCATGGTTTTGTTAAGCTAGTGATTTTGTGGTGCTTTTTTAATCAAGCATACACATTGATGTTTATTCATGGCCATTTTTATAAAATAAAAAATAGTTCAGGAATATGCTTGGACAGAATGTTTTAGGCATAGGCATTTTTATATTTAGATTCAGAGCTAAGCCTGAAAGGGTTTTATAATTTTTAAACTTTTGCCTGTAGAATTTGTAGTAATATATCTGGGCTCTAATTTAACTGACTTATTCTCACAAAAAAGTTCATTATAGTAAACATAGGTACTATAAAATTAAATAGGAAACTCAGTTTATTTTTCTAGTTTTAAATAGGAATAAGGACTGGGAATGGAGAACAGACATTCTCTCAGAGCATGTGAAATAAATTGTTTTCTTCTTCTATTGGTAATACAGATCAAAACTGTACTTGCAGTATGTATAGATTTTTAAAGTGTTCGTAGAGTGGTGCAAATGAAACCAGAGGTGGTGCATAATGCTTGAAGACTTTAACATTACTGATGTGCTTTTTTATATTTTAAGGCTTTCTTCAATAAATAAATCATATGGAAATTCTTTAAAAACACCTTCAACAGTTTACAGACATAAACTTTATGAACTACTAGCAGTATTGCCTCCAAAGACTTATGAAGGTATGTATTTACTTATGAAGAGAAATGCATTTAAAATACCATGGTTTCATTTTCAAATTTTTGTTTGACATATATTCAGATAGCAAGAATTAGTTCCTTTTTTAATAAACACATTTTATTCTATCTGTTTAAATGTAATGAAATTGTAGTGAGGTCACTGTGGTTTTGAAAAGCTAGTGTTCGTGATCATCTTCCCCTCACATTACAAATACAGACATTTGTCCTATTTTTAGTTGAAACTTGCATGTAAACAGCCTTAATGATTTTAAACTATTTGAATAATTTACTTTCTTTGATGCCTGTTTTACTTTCTATTGAATTCTAAATCAGAAAGCTGTTATCGTTGCCTAAACTAATTGCATATAACCCACTGAATTTCATTTAACTGTTTCAAATATATTACAGATATATTAGTTTGTTCTGTGCAGATTGTGAATGAAAAAATTGTATTTAAAGAAAATTTTCAACAAAATCTGGGAATAGATTTACCTTTCTGTAGCAGAATATAACTAGCAGTATTTAGACCGGCATAACAGTTCAGCTAAACATATTAAATACCTTTTTCATCTTTATATTTGCTGTAAAGTACTGTGTGGACTGAAATAAGGAACAAGAGTGCTTTTGTCGGTAGTAAAGAGAACAGTGTATTTCATCAGGGCAGAGAGAATATCAAGCAACCAGGCGCTGAATTGGCTCTGTCCTCTGTATCATAGAGGGAATCCTTACTCAAATAATCTGCTCCATCTAGTGGCAACTGCCAAGTGAATCTTTGTAGGGATAAATCCTTGACCTTTGTCTTAAAGCTGTTGTTGCATTAGAAGTCTGTAAATAACACTTGAAGCATAGTGTGTACTATACATTTGTGACTTGGGCTTTAACAACTGAAAATGACACCTCCATGCCTTGGAGCAAGTTACTTGTTTTGTTTGTTACAGGGGCAATGCTGTATAGAACACAAATATTTGGATATGGATGGGTTTGGTGGTTTCTTATCATTTAGTCACAGAATAGTTAGGGTTTGAAAGGACCTTAAGATCATCTAGTTCTAACCCTCCTGCCATAGGCAGGGACAGCTCACACTAGACCATGTCACCCAAGACTCCATCTTACCTGCGCTTGAACACTGCCAGGGATGGAGCATCTACCACTTCTTTGGGAAGCCTATGTCAGTGCCTCACCACCCTCACAGTAAAGAGCTTCTTCCTTATATCTAACCTGAACTTCCTCTGTTTAAGATTAAACCCATCGCCCCTTATCATATCCCTGCAGTCCCTAATGAGGAGGCCCTTTCTGGCATCTTTCTTGATCTAACTTCATTGAAAAGTATACAGTGTTTTACAGTGTGATCTGAAAAACCTGACAGTGTGAGTGAGCATGCTAGCTGAGGATGCTGCATTCTAGAAGCAATAAATAAATAAAAAGTTTAAAAGGTTTGTGATAAGTGGTCATCCTGCTGAAAGCTTTGTTAATAGCCTTAGAATCAAGCCAGTAATGTGACGGATGTGCTCTCAGAGTTGTCCAGCTGTTTGTAATACAGCAGTATGAGAGTGGGGAAAGAATGGAAACGAATATATTGGTAGAGTTTATCTTCAAAATCTGCTATATATTTTAACATATAAGTATGCATCATTTAAAAATACAAAAACATTTTCAGGTAAAGCTTTAAACACATACTGTTCTTTCCCGTATGACAGCTTCATGCAGAAACTGTGAAATAAATGCAAATACTAGGATTTTTGAAAAAACCGTTATGATTATGGAACCAGGGATGCTTTTTTCAATATCCAATTTTAGTCATTTTCACTGGGATGAATTTTAGGAGAACTCCCGTGTTGCAGTCTGGCACATTTTGCATGGCTCAGTGACATACTGAATGAGAAGCTTCCACCATTTCATGTTTTTATTTCTTCTGTTTTCCTTTTCTTCAACTTGGGTAGTTAGCCAGGGTCTAGAAACCTGCAAATTGTTTCTTTTTTGAGTAAATTGGTGATGGGGACATATACTAGGAGCTGCAAGGCAAGCTTTTAGTGTTTGCAAATAATGTGCAACACTTGTATTCTTTAGCACAATAGGAATGAAACAAAATACCCAGCAAAATAAACAGTTGAAAGCAGATTCTTTATTTGTAGTTCCAAGCCTCTTTCTCAGTTCAGACCTTCAGATTTCTGAGACCTGAGGTACCAGGACTTGTTTAGGCTCAGCTTATCCTTTCCTCTCTTTTTCTGCCTCTCTGATCTCTTACTGCTTTCTGTCATCACTAAAAGTTGATATCTGCTCAAACAGCAAAATTTTGTGAAGGCTTACTATGAGTGTACGTGAGTAATAGCTGATTTTTTGCATTATTTCAGCAATGACAAATATGAGCAAGATATATTAGGTTAACTTGAAAATCAGTGAAGTACAAGTAACATGCTTTAGTTGCTGTCTTCCATCATATGTGAACGGTTAAAACTTCAATTTAGCTGATCCAAAGTATGAACTTAAGCTGGGAAAAGTTAGTTCTGTTTCTAAGATGATGATTTATATTCATGATAATTTTCATGTGTCATTAGTTTTGTACTATATAATGTGCTCGCGTTTGAGACCAAAACATTTATTTCCTGTTAATATAAAAAATTTAATTATTATAATGTCCAATTTGAAAATTTCACACAAATCATTTCTATAGTTTGCATTTTGATTGTTAGATTTGATGTTTTCTGTGGCCTGAAATTAATGTGTTTTGTCAGGCAACTCATCAAGGCTCTTTACATTCTTCAGCTTTTTGTGCTTGTTATGTTCCACTGTCTAAACCATAAAATTCAATACAAGCATTCCCTTCTCTTTCTTAATAGGATGAGATGAATAGCTAGAATGCTGGAACAACATTCTGGCTCTTATACTTTGGACTACTTTATGCTGGAATAATATTAGTTGACATGGCCAAGCGTCTGGGGCTAAAACAAATGCTAATTTGGTTAGAAATTGCTGAGTATCTATAATAATGCTGTGATCTATAATAATGGAAAAAGCAGTTTCTAGTTGTTGTTTAATTATTATTGTTTTTAAAAGGCTCTGTTCCTGTCCTTTTTGCACACTGTCTGTGCATCTTGGAATATATTTGATAGTGCTAGCCTTTTGCATTTAGATTTGAGGTAAGCAATTTGGGAAAAATGACATACTTGCTATTTTGTCAGGAAGGCAGGCAAAGCAATAGAAGCTTGCAGGAATAGAGCCTGGTGGGAACAGGGGATTGGGGGTAGGGAAATCAGCTTTCTCAGACGTATGCAAGATTCAGGAAGGGTAAAATAGCTGATTAGAGCTACCAGCTCCAACTATACAAATGGTTCTGCTCATGAGGTTCTGATAACTGTGCTGGCACACGTGTTGAAAAATTCTAAGCAACTTGAGTGCAGCTAATGGTGTGATCAACTAAACACAAAATCAAATGCAAAGTGCTGATATGTGGAGTTAAGCCTGCTCTTAATGCTAATATTCCCCATTTCATGAGGACTTGACTTTGCAATCATAGTGCTCTGGAGGTAAATTTTTATGTAATATTTGCATTAAGACTATGTGTGTATTTTTCAAGATCAGTTCTTCAGTGTTTTTCAACATATTTTATTGAACAGATAAACTAGACCTTTCTCATCATATGTAGTTCAGTGCTAGAAATGTTCTCTCACTGCAGGGACTATTTTAAAAACCTAAATTAGTCTGACTTAGAATGCCTAATATTGCTGTTTATGCATAATGTACAATCTTGTTTGAAATAGTATGCACCAAAATATGTGATAGCTTAACCTACCAGTATAAATTATCATAATGTAACCTACAGTACATTCCTCATCCTTTGCTTTTCACGAACTCCTGAAATAGGGGAGTACATTCTGCAGCTTTTGGTTATTTATCAGACTTATGATGTTTGAAATTATCTCTGCTTGCCAAGTCCAAGTATTCCTGTGTGTTTATGTAATACATTCCACAGCATTAATTTTCAGGAAATGGAGGAAAATATGGCTGTGCTTGTAACTGCCTTTTTTCTCTACTTTAAATGTAAATGTAACTAACCTAATGGACTAGCAGTTTTATGGGATTATACCTTCTGTTAGGATAAAAGTCTCTGCTTTTCAACTTCCAGATTGCTGTATGTGCTTACTTTGCTTATCTTAGTGCTCTCTTGTTTCCCCTGTTAGCAAGAGTATTCTCCAAGTAACTTTTTGAAGACTTAAGAAAACTGTTAGATGGATGTTGCTGTTGCAGTATAAGTACGTTGCTCCCAAAGTTGCTTGTGGCAAGTAATAAACTGTAAATTTTGACTGGTTTTTTTTTTTTTTGTTTTGTTTTTTTTTTTTTCCTTTTATTTAAAGGAAGCTTCTGGGCTATTATAAAGGAGTTAGTGGCTGACTTGACTGTCCCAGATAGCCAGATTGATACGTCGACATTCTTGCTTCCACCCCTTTGTCATGAGAATGATCTCCTTTTACTTGGTCCCTTACTGCAGGAGTCTGACCACCGATTTATTGAAGAGCAGGTACTTTTTGATCTAGTATAATCATGGGGGGGGGAGTGTTCATACAGTTCTAGTTATTGGGTCAGTGCTGGTTTTGACTTGGTCAAAAATATGGCTATCACTTTGTTCCTTCTTCCAGCTCCTTTTAGGTAACAGCATAGCTGGTGGCAGCCTGGAGTATGACCCTTACTCAATTTATGAGAAAGTTGCAAAAGGTGATTCAGTACCTAAACCTCTACCTCCCATATTGTCTGTTACCAGCGCAGCAACACGTTTGTTTGGAGTTATGTTTTCCCATGTAGCAGAATCCCACAGGTAAAGTGGTAACTGTTGGGGAATTTGGGTGGTGCTAAAATGGTCACAGTGTTTGAAACTGAACACAGAAGAAAACAATTGTGTGAGCCATCTGAATAATATAATTCAGACTAACAAATTATTAGACTTTTCTCTTAAAGTTACTTGCAATGGAAAGGCATATCTAGAAAGAGGTTACTATCATTATAAATTCTGCTGACCAAGTGCAACGTTTTGTTTTGATAGCCATATCAAAATTGAAGGTCATTTTAAGTTATTACATGATTATTATCATGCATAATACACAATTGTCTTAGACCAAAGAGAGACAAAAGAGGTGAGAAGCTGCAGTAAAATTTAACCCTTATCCTGCCTATTCCATTATAAAAAGTGAATGGGAACAAAGAAGAGTATGTGTCAACACAGTTCTATTAAGGTACAAGAATGATCGAAAGGGATCACAGACTTCTGAGTTTGTGTGTATGTACCTTCCTACGGCACACATGGCATTTCTGTTTTTTTTCATGTATGGGTTCATGTATGGTTTCACATAGGTTGCTGAGGCATAAAAATTCTCAAGATATTTTCATGCTCTTTCTGTGTGCTGCTGGTAATTTTCTTGAATGCAACATTAGAGCAAATCAATTACCTTTTCATTAAACAGCTTTATCTTTTCAAAGCCAACTGCAATTGGGCCTCGGATCATGGTTGGTAGAGGTGGTGATGGTTTTGTTAATGTCGAGGGCGAGTGCTTGGCATGCGAGTCCTGAGGCTTGGGGTATACACTGCTTGGAGTGCTCGGATTCAGTGTAATCCTAAGGCAGCTGTTTGCGTATGAGCATACCAGCCAATAAAATTGTCACATGCTTTATCATATATTCTTCTGACTTGCATTTACTTCATTATTCTGTCTTCACCAACTGCTTTTTTTTTTGTCTGGGTTTGGGGTTTTTTTTCTGTTTTTCTGGGCTTTCTGCCACTACTGTCACCATGTTGCTGATTGGTTTTCTTCACCTGTTTTTCAAGGCCTGAACTAATTGCTGCAGATAACTGCGTTTTCCTTTTCTTTTTCTTTTCCCTCCGCCTTTCTCAATTGTAAGTCAAAATGCATCATTTACATACACAGTTGCTTTTAATAGTATCTGTCTAATGTTACTTAGATATAAAGCAATTATTTGTGAATGCATGTTATAAGGAAATGCATTTGTTATAAGGAAACAAAGGCAAAAAGTTCATGTTCACAGTGATTACCTATTCTAATGTAGGATACAAAAATGCTTTTAGGTAGACAGGAATGCCAGTTGAAGGAAAATGCTCAAAGTTAGGGTAATAAATTTGTTCCATCTCTGTTTCTAAAATATATAGGCTTTGTTATATGTTTTAAAATAAAAAAAGCTTGAGTTTTCTTAATTTTTGATTCCGTGGTTTCTTCTCTGGTTTTAAGGCTCCAGGTGTTAGAACAGTTGTTGACTTCCATAAAGCAAACAAAAGGATCACGCCAGCAAATAGTGCAACTTAATGTTGTGTCAGCCTTTTCTACTTCCTTAAAGGTAAACCTCCTTTGTTTCTCTCCTTTGTTTCAATCTCTGTGTCTGAAACATGGCATCTGTCAGTTCGAATGTTTCTACACAGGACTTTTTGTTTTGATTAACCGTCACGGTGAAGATCAGTCCTGTTTTCTGTGATTATATATTAGTTTGTGATGTCACAATTTCCTTAAGTGCTGAAGAGTCACAGTTTATTTTTTCCTTTTTTTCATAGAATGGTTTTGTTTAGAAGGGACCTTAAAGATCATCCAGTTCCAACCCCACTGCCATGGGCAGGGACGCCTTCCACTAGACCAGGTTGCTCAAAGCCCCATCCAACCTGGCCTTGAGCACTTCCAGGGATGGGGCACCCACAGCTTCTCTGGGCAACTTGTGCCAGTGCCTCACCACCCTCACAGGAGCTTCCTGTTCATCCATGCAAGTGTCCAAGTGTTCTTGCCTGACTTCCTCTTTGTCAGGATGCATTACAAGCGATCCTTTAATATTAAACAGCTTTCTTGGGCTCCTCTTCTATCCAGGGCTTTATCCCATGGTAATCCACCAAG
>JBCJKH010069815.1:0-12697 GCA_039877255.1 Loriculus beryllinus | reverse complement strand
CCTAGGCTCCTTGTGCTAAAAGAAGAATAAAACTGAGTCAAGTATCAAAATACCTGTGCTTTTCATGAAGGCACAGATCCACTGAGACAACAGCCTGCGCTGCATCATTCAAAACAATACCTGACAAAACAGTGGAATGCAGGGGTATCCTCACTACCTAGTTTGATAAGAGAAGTACTCCAACTACACTAGCACAACATTCTGCCTGTGCTAGTATGCCCTGCTTTTGATACCCTGTTTGGTTCAGGAATAACTTGGTTGTCTCTGCATGGCATAGCTTTACGATGCCAGCTGTATTCTCTGTCTCTCCCTTTACAGGCTTTCAATCAGCTAATCTATTCCATGATCACAACTGCATTCAATTCACTGGTGACTCACAGCCCTACAACCAGCTCTGACACATTTTCTTATATTTAATTCACTCTATCAACATTTTTTCTGACACCTCCCCAGGCATATGTCTTTGAACCAAAATTTCAAGGGGGTCTAGATGCTCACAGAACTGCAATGGAAGTTCAATACCTCACTGCAGTAACACGGTAGAAATTTTGCTAACAATTATACTTTCAAGTGTATGACTTATAACACCATGTAACATATGTACTGTGGGTGCTTTTCTAACTGAAGTGGTAAAGATGATATCAATCATGCTCTAACTTTTGATGAGATTAAACCCATCATAATATTAATTATAAATGCATAAGTATTAATCTTTTTACTTTGTCTAGAGCAGTGAAGAACTTCATGATATGAACTATTTTCTATTTATGTTTTAGGAGACTAAACTGCCAATGGTGCATTTTTATAATTAAATGTGCACTGTTAATGTGGTTGTTTTGGGGTTTATTTTTTTGCACAGCACTTTAAAAATATTGGCTTCAGCTTTTGAGCTGCTTAAAGTCTGCTTTCAACGAGGAAAAAATGCTCAAAACCAGCATCTCTTTTCATAAAAATAATAGTACATTTTCAGTCATAACTACGTTTATTATTTTGGGGAAACATAAGTGATGGTGCCACATGATAGCTTACACTTGGTAGTATGCATAAACTTTTTTTTTTACTGTTTCATTAAATTACTACACTTTTCTTTTTTTTTTTTTTGCCCGTTACCCAGATGTTTGAATTATACAATTGCCCAGAAAACCGTCCTGAGCAATATAAAATGACTTATCTTTTTGGTACCTTCAAGCCTGCAAACAGCTAACCAATTAACTGCATCATTTCATTATGTCTCAGAACTATGGTAAATCTCTATTAACTGAAGAAAGGTAGTCTCACACTATGGGTGCTGTTACTACAAAAAGAACTTGCTCAGTTTCTTCAGTTTCTAGCATGTTATTTCCTGTACAGCTCTCTCAGTATGATGTAAGCGATTTGCAAAAGGTGCATTAGTCCAAAAATAAATGCAACTTCAGAATGTTTAATTACCATTCAGAAAAACAAAATGACAATTAGATGATTACAAACCCCATTAATCTAAAAAACAGCACTTCTCACTGTACTGAAACCCTATAGAAACCTAAAAATTGCTTTGACACCTACTTCACTGTCAATGTCACTTGTGTCATATCATAGCTAGTTTCTACTTTATAGTAAATGAAGAAATGACAATCATAATTTCAGATAAAGATACTGATTTTCATGGTGCTGTAAATCTGCTGGGAGTCAAAGTTTTCTTGCTGAAGGGAACTATAAATACCAGCTCTGTTTCCAGTTACATGTATCTGTTTAGGGAAGGTGGGATTTTTCTCTTATATTCCATTATATTCCATTTAAGGACTAATACCTGAAAAAGGTCTTTCTGCACTCTCACCCTCAAATGGTTTTGGTGTGTTGAGCTAGTGCATCTGCCAAGCTCTCATCCAGCCAGCTGCTCTCTCACTTGCCCTCCTCAACAGGACAGGGGGAAAAATAAAAAGATTAAAAAGCTCATGGGTCAAGACAAAGTCAGGGAGATCATATACCAGTTATCAAAGGCAAAACAAACTCAAGGATAAATCAATTTAATATAGTGCCTATTAAAAATAGAGATAGATGGTGAGACACAAAGACAAAAGGTAAAACATCATCCTAGCTCCCATTCCTTTCAAGGCACAGAAGGGATAGGGAATGAGGGTTGTGATTAGTCTATAACATGTCTATTCTGCTGCTCCTTCTTCCTCACACTTTTCCCCTGCTCCAGCATGTGTCATACCCATGGGCTGCAGTCCTTCAGGACTAGCCAGGAATGGCTTCCTTCAGAGGCTAACAGGAACTGTCAGAAGAACCTGATACTCCATGGGCTACCTCCAAGTACTAGAGATCCTTCAGGTAACATCCAACTGTGCTGGCATACAGTTCAGGTATTTACTCTGCTGTGGTCTCCTCCAAGGGCTTCAGGGGAGTATCTGCTTGAGCACCTGGAACACTTCCTCCCCTTCCTTTTTCTGACAGCCTCTCTGATACAGATTCTCTCAAAGCAGGAATCTTCACAGTTTCCTGCACACTCTACATCAATGTGAAATGCTCTTGTCTTTGCAATGCTCTCATCTTCATAATGCTCTTACCTTCTGAGTGCTCCTGGCTCATTAAGTGCAACTTGCAGTTTCTCTGACAAGCTTCCTGATGCATTCATAGTGAAAAATACACTGTTTTGATTCTTTCTGTTAGTTTGCTCCTTAAACTTCTTTCCTTCTGTATTTTTGATCCATTCTTTGGCTGAACATGGATAAAATTCTTCCAAATATGCCAGTCACTTCTCCCTTACACCATTGTAGTCATGAAGGTTTTAAAAGTAAACCTTTCTTCAATAAATTGTATGTGTTGATTCCCAGATTCCAGTATAATGTCCTCATATAGCCTTTGAACAACCTGTAAGGGTAGAATTCTCCTGCCTGTCTTCTATTTTGAAGTTTTAAAGTATTTCCTAATTTTTATAATTCTCTTCTGGAATTTAAAGACATTATAGTGGATTTCTGGGTAAGTCATTGCCCCCACCTGGCCCCAAGTATCCATGTATCAGGAAAGCAGGAAGAGAGGGAAAAACTGGAAGGTTTTTTGCATCACTTCAAAACTGATTCTTGTGTAAAGAGAAGCTAACCTGTACTGAAGACAGGGAAATGCAGCAATAATGTTAAGAAGTGTTCTGTAAGTAGAGGAGGAAACTATTTCAGAGGGAGGCCAGACAAAGTGAAAATAAGCAGGGTTTTCGCCTCTATTATAGAGTATCAGTAGAATGGAAGTTATTTGGTATGGATACCACTTAAATCTACTCTCTGTTGCCAAAAGAACTATAGAGAGTTGCAATCAGTACAATTCAGCATATGAACATGGCCCAGCATCAGTTTAGACGAATCAGAAAGTAGGCAGCAAGTTGGTGAAATTTAGCCAAGAAACCAACCTTTCAGAAAACTGGCTGATGGGTGCTGGAGATTGGGAAAGGGCACAAAAATCTCCAGAACTCATCACCTAATTCTGTTCAGCATTATTATTAAATTAATCAAAGGTTTCTGTTATCCTCTGGCCACAAGAGGTATGAAAGAGTCTTGCACGCTTAAGATCATGTCTGCTTACAGAAAGAATTTCACACCTGTATTGGAAGTGTGGCCTGGCCTGTTATTTCAACCTGTTCCATTCACATATCTCATCCTTGAAAGGGAATATAAGCTTAGTAAGCTCAAGTTTTTTTCCTCAAATCTGCAAGACCAAGAAAATCTTGAAGTGTCAGCAGAAATAATGTACGAATTATTTTGGCACATACGTGCTGAAGCAGCTGACCATCTTGAAAATTTTCCAAAAATTCCATAATCCAAACTGTATTTAAAGAAAACTGTGAAGCAACCAATTTCTGTAACTTTAAGAAGCCTGTTTCAAAACAAGACTTAGAAAAAGAAATCCAGATGATTAGAGAGGGAAAAAAATGCAATGTGACGAAAGTCTCATTGCTCCATTCCTGTCTGTCTTACTATTTTTCTCAGTAAGCTTTTATAAGTCCGTGTAATGAAACTAATAGTGATGTTATAGGCTCACGGACCCAATGACTCAGTCTGCAGATAACAATAACTTTGCAAAGGCCTTCATTCATGGCTGAAAAACACACAAACTGAATGATGACATACCCTTGATGATGCTGGCAATGTCAGCAGCTCTTTTAGAGTCTTTCAGAGGACAATAAAACCAGGTTTTCTCCACTTAAAAATGAACAAGAAGCAACAATCTGAGTCTGGGTTGAGTTTATCTCAATAGCTTCCCTGACTTATATGGGCCTTGCTAAAGCTAGCCACAATTTGCTGACAACACATTGCACATCATCACCAGTTATAATGTAAGATTTATATATAATGTAATTTTTTATTTTTTTTAATATGAAGTTAGCAGTATACCACTTTTTCTACTTAAAGACAGTTACCTTGGCATGGACTACTTTTACTTCCAAAGATGCCAGTTCAGTAAAAAAATAATAACAATGCCACAGTAAAAAAAGTAAAATTTATGTTTTCTACATTGAGTTGTAAGAGAGAAAATTAGATGAACTTGTCCTTCTTGGGTAAGCAAAATAATGCTGAGAGAAAAATCAGAGTTTACTGAAGGTAGCTGTAAGTAAATCAGTATTATAAATCACATAGGAAAGAAAAGGAGTGCTAGTATGTATTCACCCAGAAACCTTGTCGAAAGTGCATGTTTTCCATGGCTGAACACAGTTGAAAAGTATTTCTAACAACTGTGGAATTGTTCAAGCAATCCTCTGCAAAACATAACAAGGGACAGAAAAACAAAAAAGATAATACTGTTCTTTAGATGATATTCAATTCAATTATGTAAACAATGATCAGATGTACTTGCCTGTGAAAGCACAGAATTGGATCTGATGACCTAGGAAAGCCTTTCCATTTAATGCCTGCATCTTCTGTTCATAATTCTGCTAAGATCTTCTTGATGTTAACAGTTGGTATGTTACTAGCAATGAGCTTCCTACAAGAATTCCATATTGTAAAATAATACGCACAGTTAATCTCAAACTGTGTCAACTAACTGCACTAGAGGAAAAAAGTTGTACATTCAGATGGGAAAAAGAGTTTAGTAATCTTGGATTTCTGCTTGTGTTTATCCTTAGGATGCAGCAATCGGAGCCAAGCTATGTTTAAAAACCCCATATGTTTAGTAACTTTCTGTTGCCTTTCACGGTTACAATTCATGTTTCAGATTCAGAGGAGCAAGGGAATATAGAAGAAATAATCTTTGAACACATGTAAAATCAAAGTGGTCGAACAGTATGGCAAAAATGCTATGATTTTCACCTGTTATTGTACTGGTATTCCCTCCTCTGTATAATCATTCATGTCCACGTAAATAACATTTATCCCCCCAATATTATTTTCTGTTTGTGAAATTTATTACACCCCATTACTTCTTGCACCCAACCACTCCTGGAAAAAGGTATTTTACCAATGCATATTCTTAATGTTCTTTGTTTTATGGGCATAACACCTACTCCTTCTAGTACAGTAATGAAAGGCAAATTCTATCACGATAACAATGTAGTTGTAGATCGTGTATAATAATGTTGATACAACATGCTCAAACTGTTCCAGAAATATTACTATCTATCTGAAGTACTTTCAGTGACCTATCCTCAATGGTTCTGCCATTTCAGCAGTCATTCCTAACTACGTCCCCGTGTTTTCTCAAAGACAAACAATACTAAAATGCTACAGACGTGCTGCTCACATACCAGAAAATTTTTTTCCCAAGTAACAGTGTTAACATTCTGTGAAAGATGTCTCGCCTGTCAGCTCTCAGTGGTTCAGGAGGCTTGTAAAGTAGAATTCTGTGTTACACATCCTGTCCAAATTTATCAGCAGTGTACACCAGCTGCATGCTTTTCTTGAGAAAAATAGACAGAGTAATTGCATACAAATGGTTTCACCACAGAGAGCTTGCTCTGGATGAGAATCTGTACTTGCATTCATTAGAGATTTTCATTACTCCCTGACTACTGGTCATACCACTTGGTCTTACTAAACATAGGAAAAAACAAGCATTTATAGAGATCTCTCAGCTTCACTAAGTTCTTAGCTTCATGTATCTCAATTTATTATGCAGTCCTCCTACTGTTTGGCATTCAAAATGACAGAAATTGTAATTAGAATATGCTTGAAATAACCCATCGGTTTTTAGCTTTCTGTTTCTTGTATGAAGTGACAGAATCTTACACAGATTCTGAAGCAGATTTTACTATTTTGGTTTTACAGATGAAAGTTACTGGAAACCCATACTAACCATTTCCACACTGCATTCTGCGTTTCTCACACTTTAACCATAAGAATAAACAGTTTTGCTTGAAAGCAAGCAGGATTCAACCCCTCAAAAAATTCTTAGCAATGAAGTAACACAATAATATAAAGTACATTTTAGTGCAATTTAGCTGGTTTTCTTAAACATATTGACAAGATGTTCTATCACACCAAGTGTTTCCTTATGAAAGATATGCATATTTCTTGTTAGTTTTCCACACAACAATATAAACCTCAGTGAAAATTTCAACAAACTATCAAAATCAGAATGCCTTCACATTGGAAATAAACATCATGGGAGGAAACTGCTGAGAAGGCTGAGATTTCTCTTCTACAAAACAGCTGAGGATTTATTTTTAAATCCTTCATCTTATCATCAGATGCACAAAGTTTGCTACACTGGTAGTCTGCAGTTCAAAAGTCATCTCTACTACATTGTTTACCTTTATTAACACTTAAAAATCCTTATTAAAAGCTAGACTTCGTAACTTGGGCCAGGAAAATACAATACATATACTGTACTATAGCACCAGAGCTATTCAAATAAACTCGACATGAACCAGTGCATATATACTTAGGACTGTATAACAAGAGAAAAAGTAACATCAGCCTAATGCAGTGGCATTCTTCCAAGCATATACTGCTTCTTGGCTATAAACTCCACTCTGCTAATCAATTCTGAAATCTGAATTGTTTCTCATATTGGTGACATTGGAGTATGCCTACTTTTAGAAACAAAACCTCCAGGACACTACATTTCTACTGTTGAACCTACCCTTAAAACTGCCTAGCTGCAGACAGCATGTAGAAAGTCAGAATCCACACCCAAAATAATGCACGTATTCACACACTAGATAGATAGTGTTCTGTAACTCTCATTAATCAGATCAGGATGTGAACAGTTGCACACAAAAACAGAGAAGAAGGTGGCTACCACTCTCTTTATCACTAGCCAAAGCATCTGCCTGGAATGAGGATGAAATTAGAATTTTCTTTCAAACTGTTAATTAAGCAACAAATAAAACACATTTTGAATCTCTCTTATAGGACAGCTCATGTTTAAAATAATAAATACTAAAAAAAAAAGTATTCATTTGAGCAAAATGTCTTCCAAATACAAAAAGCTACAGAATTGCCTCCACTAGATCATTCCAAATTTAAGAGTTTATATTAAACTGAGCAATAATATATATGAAATAAAAAATAACAGATGAGTAGGAAAGTGGGATTTGCAGTTTCTATTACTTTGCCATGATACAGCACTACTAGAATGCATGAAAGCCTTCTCAGACAAATGTTTACACTGGGCTGAAAACATGCATAAAGACACACACATACGCATATGTAAGCCCCTAATTCAGTATGACAAATGCTGAAGTCAACAGCACTGATATTCAGGTTCAGAATCTTCTATCACAGCTTTCCAAAAATTACTGAAATCAACTATCAGCAAAGGCTGCTAGAGAGCTATATTATTCCTAATACTCTAAAAAGCTAAGACTATTTCACTGACTGCGAAACGGAATTATTTTCTGATGCAAATCTTAAATCATCCATTTAAGTATTAATTCTTCTTTTGCCCACCCTGCCCATCACACACAATACACCAGTGCACTACAAATATAAAAGTAAAAGAAAAATGAAAATAAAATCAGAACAGCTACGATACAGTGGCTTTACTTTTAGGTAATTTCCTTTTATCTTCAACTAGGTTTGATGTTACCCTACATAAGGCAATAATGTCAGAAATAAACTTGCTCTGAAGTGTATTTCAAACTCTCACTTTTTTAAAAATTAAGTAATCACAAAATATCCATGTTTCGTGACTTTCAACTGCTACTCCTGTACATGTTTCTCTGCCTTTATCCTAGTCTGTGTTCCTCTGCAGATACCACTGCACTTAATTCTTTTACAGACTGCCAAAGAGAGAAATCTAATACTGTAAGGTTTTCAAGTCTCAGAAGGCCAAGTGTGTAGGATAATTTCTCTTGGTGAAGCTTTCTTTCATGTTCTGTGGGTTGTGTGGTCTAGAACAGGTCCTGAGGCACCAGTTGACTCTGAAGGCAAGAATTCTTCCAGTCAATATTGGGACTTCTATTGAGAAAAGGGAATCTTTTCAAGAACTGTACATTTAGTAGTGTGAATAATGAAAAAGCATTAAAATCCATTAAAATAAAAGATAGATTGTGAAACAGAGGCTACAACACAGAGTACACTAACTTACCTTCCTGAGTAACTGGAAGTTACAGCAAAACCTCATTTCTTGTACTCTTCTTGTCTTCAGTTTTTTGTAAGCAACTGCCTTTTACAATGGATTTATTTGTGTTCTAAGAAAACATGAGTTAGATTCCAGAACTTTTAGTGATGCTCAACTGACAGGCTACGAGACAACACTAAGAAAGGGAAAACAAATCAAACAAAACTTTTCCCCGTTCCTCCCTTTGCTCCCTATCAGGAGAGAAATATAACTTATACAGCTACAAAGGCAGAATATTAAGAATACACCATTGATTAGGTAAAAAACCATTTACATGGATAATTTAGTGATTAATTATAAGATCCTCATAAATATTGAAACATGAGATACTACATATTACTGATGGTTTTACCAGTAAAAGCTGGTATACAGCAATTCTACTTAGCAACAGCATCCCTCTGTTTTTATGTTGTGAGAAGTACTGGAAGAGATATTGCTTCAGAAATGTACTTTACATTAAAAAAAAAAAACAACAGTTTAAAGCCTATAAAGAGATGTACATGATTATTTCTTACAAACCTCAGTCATGAATGTGACAAGCATGTTTAAAGTTGTGAGTTTTCCATAGCAACCAACATGCAAATAAAAATGGAGCTTGTGAAGAGTTCCACTATACATTTTTTGTAGTACTTTTAATAAAGTATAGCTCCTATGCCATGAGATATATATATATACCAGCTATACAGGAAGCTATACCAGCTTCCTTCACTATTCAGTAGTTCCTTGGTGTGTCTTAAGATGGTACAGCAAATCAGCTTAATATTACTTTTTTTTTTTTTTTTTTGGACCAGGAAAGAAGGGAAAAAAAGAGGCAGTCCAACGCTGTTTTCCAAAGCTGTGTAAAGTAAGCATCCATCTGCTGGTGTGCCACTGCTTTGGATTTAAGTCAGGCGTATGTGCTTCATGATAGATCTGTCTCCAAAGGCAGTTCTTGAAACAAACCAACAAATGCATAAACAAAAGAGACTGTTGGTAGTTCCTCAACTAAATCTTATATCTAAGCTCTAAGAATCAAGAGTATCATGTGCTTCATTATTTCAACAGATTGTAATTTGAGCATTACAGTCATCACTTCTGACACAACTCCTTTGACCTGGGGGTGTAGTGTCAATATCAGTGGTTAATGCAAGTCACCACCACAACATCAGAGAGAAAGTTTAATAGAGCTGGAAAGCAGGAAGCTCTGCCCTCAAATCACAAATTTTGTGACAGCAAAGCACCACATTGTGAAAGAATATTATCTGCATTCTGCTGCCTTTTTCATTTGCTGGGGTAATCAGTATGAATCCCAAACACTGTATTGATCCTGTCCTTAATGTGGATCAAGAAACTGTAATGCTCTTCTTAAACTGCTATTGCCAGAAGCAGATCAAGATCAACTCAGAGGTCAGAAAAACAAAAATCAGGATGAGTGAAACAGTGCTTCTCTGTATTTCATGCCAAAAGCATCACAGTTCTATTTCCACTTGCTTCATTGGTATATACTTCATGTACTTCACTCTTCTTACACTTTCTTCCCATCCCTTCTATCGCAGTATTGCT
This sequence comes from Loriculus beryllinus, assembly GCA_039877255.1. Taxonomy (NCBI): domain Eukaryota; kingdom Metazoa; phylum Chordata; class Aves; order Psittaciformes; family Psittacidae; genus Loriculus; species Loriculus beryllinus. Next base: position 2,626 of record JBCJKH010069815.1, on the reverse strand, counting down.
TCTATTTCTTCTTTTCTCTTACCCGTGTCAGTTTGCTATGTATTTTTCACTTTTCATCCTCAGCAGCACACAACCTTGATTAGGAGTTGATTAAATGCAGGATAGCAAGCTATTGTCTAATTTTATTGTTCTTCAAATAATTTCCAAAATTTAATGGATAAAACCCAATCTAGTTTTGCTTTTGATTAACAGATTACTGACTGCATGTTTTAAATTAAAATAAGGGACAAAAATTTCAGTTTCTGCAAACTGGCAGAAACAGCCACATGATTTTTCTCAGTCAAACCTGGAAACATTTTTTTCCACATAGTATTGATCTCAGAACCACAGAGAAACTTAAACTTAGAGGCTTAAAACATATAGAACAAAATTGACCAGTGACAAGACCGAGTAGAATAGAATAGTTCCAGTTTGGACAATATTTGTCTACTCCAAAAATAGTTCATTAATAAATAGTATGTTCAATACACAACAAAGAAAATCTACAGTTTTCTAAAATTTAAAATTTGCATGAAGAACCCCATTAAATTATTTTACCAAAGACAACTAACACATTAATAGTCACTTTTCTTTGCCTTGCTCATTATTGCCATCAGAGATCCAAAACAACAACAAAATTATCAGCATGGGAAAGCATCCCTTCCATTATTATTTATTTGGAATGAAAAATAAAGGCGAGATGACAGTAAAGTGACTACAGTAAGTTAGCAGGAAATACAAAATATCCAACAGAGAGAGACCTTTTCAATTTATTCTTGGCAAAAGGAGATAAAATTCTGGTTTTGTCTTTAACGTCTTAATCCGTGTCTTTTTTATTAACTTTCACTCCCGTATCAATTATTGTAAATGTTTTACAGGTAAGTAAGTAGTATTCATTAACTCATTTGAAAGTAATTACAGCTAGCAATAATTGATGACTATGAACAGGAATTAGACTCCTTAAAGTGGTACAGAAAAAAGAGGAAGAAAACCTCCCAATAAGGGACCCTATTCAAAACAATATTCTGAATAGAAACAAGAAGCTGTGTGACTTGGCACTCATTTGGCAGGATAAACACCACTTGATTCCTAGAGATCTAATTCTAATAAAGAATGAGCATCAAGTGAGAATGTATTTCTTACCTCACTCCCGCACCACTTGATTTCACAAAGAAGACTGAAGATCATGAACTCAGGGGGAGATAAAAAAATAAATTAATTAAACGTTCATTTCACAGCTACATTCAAATCCACTGCAACACACATACACAAAATGTCTTTATGTCAATACTCATATGAAGAATGGTGTTCCTGTAAAATGTATGCATGAGACGGAATCACAGTGCAGTGCTTTTCTTAACTAGATTCAGTTCAATAGATACACAGTTATTGGGGGAATGATTAGGTGAATTTCCTTACTTCAGAATAATAAGTTGATCTGAAAAAGTAGCATTTAAATATCTGCCCACAGATGATGAAATCAGAAAAGTCTTTGAAGAGTTCCTCTATACATTATGTTGATAGTAAACAAATGTTATTCACTAGGCATTCCCATTACAAATAAAGTAGATATTATTATTATAAACTAAATGAAGAATACCATAGCTGCAAGAAGTTTCCCTCATAATGAAATAAATATAAAAACTATATCCTTCTGCAAAGCAGACAGGGCTACAGAATTAGTGATTTTGGAGATAACCAATTCAATGACTAGAGCTAAAAACTTTCAAGTACATTTGTGGGGAGATAAACTTTGCATGAGGATTTAAAAATGCAGGAATTGGAAATGATGCAACTCATATTTCATACAATTATGGAGATAGTATCATTTCTAAGAAAGACTGAGTAAATTGCTAGTTGCTCAATTACTAGTAGTAAATTATTAGTTTCCTCCTTAAAAGAAGGAACAAAAAAAATCCGTGTTCAAGTTTCTTAAAGCAGTCTAAAAAATGAAGTATTTCTATTTATCTTCTGTCTTAAAAACAAGAAACTGCCTTAAAATAAAATTATATATTTAAACCATTTAAGGTAAAGTTGATACGTCTAAAATCAGTGTTAAAGAAATCAGGATACTCTTGCGATATCAATATTAAACATGGCTGACTTTTCCAGCCACATGCATGCAAAGCATTATATATGGATTTCAATCCCTAAAATACAAAACTCTGTGCAAGCTTTGTAATTGCTGTTGCATGAACAACCAAAACAACTCTGATTTTCACAGTGAGTATCAAAAATCATTGCTACAGTTTTACACTGAGATTAGCAGAAGGAAAAGAGAAACCAACCCCCGGAACAAACAGTCTGAACTGGATTTTATTTTCTAAAATACTGAAATCTGTCTAGAGTTCTTACACTTGGTACAGTCTTTGAAAGCTTCTTCCCACCAGTAGCAGAGAAATCAGCGTTGTTTAAATCTTGGTATTTCCATTCTGGACTGGCTTAAAAAAATTACCACATCTTCCATCTAATGTGAAGGAAATCCACGTTAAAAACCACAATTTGGCTCAGAATAATAATCAGTTTTTTTGACACAACTTGATAAATACAAGAGCAACTAGAATTTTTATAAAATATTAGTTTCTCGAGTGTGACAATGGGTGGTCTATGTAATACAACAAACTAGTGACACTGTAAAAATACAATT
>JBCJKH010069813.1:4523-18164 GCA_039877255.1 Loriculus beryllinus | reverse complement strand
TCCACCAGACCAGGTTGCTCCAAGCCCCATCCAACCTGGCCTTGAACACTGCCAGGGATGGGGCAGCCACAGCTTCCTGGGCCTCCTGTGCCAGTGCCTCAGCACCCTCACAGGGAAGAACTTCTTCCAAATATCTAATGTAAACCTACCCACTGTTAGTTTAAAGCCATTCCCCCTTGCTGTATCCATACCCTTGTCGAAAGCCACTCTCCAGCTCTTTTAGGCAGTGGAAGTTGCTGTAAGGTCTTCCTGGGGCCTTCTCTTCTCCAGCTAAATAACCCCAGCTCTCCCAGCCTGTTTTCATAGCAGAGGTGCTCCAACCCTCAGAGCATCTTCGTGGCCTCCTCTGGAATCACTCCAGTAGGTCCATGTATGTCTTATGTTGGGGGCCCTGCAGTTCTTTCTGAGATGTCATTCTTCATTGTCACAGGAGGTAAATTGCCAATCAGTGGGTGGGCTGAAAGCAAGAACTTCCCATAGTTCCCACTGCTTCAGTAAGACAGCATTTGTGTTAGTGATAAGTATGGTGAGATTGAAGAATGCTGAGAAAATGTGTACGTCTCAAATTTAGAAGTGAAAAAGACTTGTGGTTTTCTCAAAAGTTGTTTTGCAAAATTGATCTTCTCTTGAAAAGTTCTGCTTATATATCAGCTTATTAAAGGAATTAATTGTACCAGTTGGGACAGAAATATCTTGCATCCTTCATATGTGTGTATAATTCTCTGGTTTTCTTTAGGAGCAAGCTTTTGATCCGTATGAAACCTTGTCCCAGGATATTCTTTCTCCACAATTTCATGAGCATTTTAATAACTTAATGGCAAAACCTGCTGTTGCTCTTCACTTTCAGGTGAGTGCAAATGAGAAATGCTGAATTGCTTTAGGTCTCGTATGTCAAAGGTTTAAAATTGTTGGTAATTTTTTACTTCTTACTGAGGACCATATTCTCTAGATTCTGACCTTTCTATCTTGTTATATTTGGACTCCTGCTTCTTTGTGTAAGAACTGGATATAGCTCTGAGCCATCCATACATCTTTTGCAGTTTTTCTTGTCCTCACATCAGACTCTTTTACTTGGGAATAGAGGGTGACTTCTCATACCTGCCACTTGTATTTCTGATTTGCCTTTTAATGCCAAACGTAGACACCCAGGCACAATCTTTTTATTTTCTTCTATGCATATCCCAGGCCTCCTTGTTCAGCATTTAAGCTGGGACTGGCAGCTTTTCTTGAATCATTTCTTTAATAAAACTATCCAGCAAGATCAGATGTGATTTGTTTATGTATATTTTGGGGGGTTTATTGCTTCCTTCTGTCAGTGTGGTACATGTTAAAGGCCTGAGCTTGTGTTCAGAAATGCACGGTGAGAATCTGCTGAGCAAGTGTTTGGTCAGTGGTGCTCCCAGCTAGATCAGTTATAGTAGCGCTTAGTTTGTAGGGTTCACTGGAGCCCATGTCTTTGCAAGCTGAGATTCCTCAGAGCCATTCTTTCAGGGTGAGTGGTTCCTCCTCAGTGATGAGTGCTTAGTAAGCCTGATCATCTCGCTCAAATACTGCTTGGTGAATGAAGTAAGGCCCTTTACCTACCTCCCTAACAAATTTAAAGCACAAAGCCCTATTCCACATTAAATTGGTAATCAAGTAATTTTAAAGTGAATCTGGCCTCCTTTTTGACTCTCCTTACCACAGAAAGGTTTGGACTTTCCCAGGGATTTTCCTTCACATTCCTCCAAGCTGTGGCATGAAGATGGAGGTCCAGGCTCTCGGCCATGGACATGTATGAGCTGTCTCTGGCCGCTGCAGGGAGACACAGCCAGAAGTTTTAAACGGGGGAGAGGTCATTTCCAAACAGGAGATCTAATAATTCAGTTTCCATTCAATAGTTACTTTGCTATGGAAGATGACAGGAATTTACCATCCTTTGGAAAACCTCTCATCTTACAACCTGGGAATGGTAAAAAATATCTAACTCATTTTCTGGGTCATAAACTTATGATTCTCAGTTTCTGAGGAGAAGGAGATACTAATTTTTTCAGTACTTGATGAGACTTCTGTATTTCTGTGATATACTGGATGTAAATTGAAGCACAGTGTATGTAACTGGGAGGAGAGGACATTAGAGGGAAATTGGTAACAAGTTTATTAGAGTATATGAGAGTCCTGGCTGGTCTTTAACATTCTACTCTTCACTTTAAATTCTGCAACAAAGTGTAGCCCTAAACATGTGGCCCTACTCAGTTCCAAAACATGTTATTTTGGAAATGGGTATGAGCTTTTTTCAAAATATAGTCAAGAGTTCTCTGCCTTCTGGGTTGTGGCTGTTGACTGGGGAACAAGGCACGCTGTTTAGTCTGAAGCGCTGCATTATTTTAAGGTGGTGTCACCTTGAACTAATGCTGTTTGCTGCTTGCAGTGCCTTGAAGATGGTATTTGGTGTTTACAGGTTCTGTTTGCTTAATATTAGAGCATTTATGTGTCTCTGAATCTTATAATGAGTTTCATTAGACAAAAACCTTTTTGGAAGCTTACATTGTTCTTGCTTACTAATAGATGTAAGCATAGTGTAATGTGGAACGGAGGGGGCACCCTGAATGTGTAGCAGAACCATCTTGCTTGGAGCAGTAGCAACTTGTCTAGTCCTGTTTTGAGTATTTCAGTGTAATAATCATGTTTATTTTCCCTTTTCAGTCTACTGCTGAAGGGTTTAAAGAAGCTGTACGATATGTCCTCCCACGACTCATGCTTATCCCCGTCTATCATTGTTTGCACTACTTTGAGTTATTACAGGTAAATAAGGCCACACTCTTGTTTCCTGCTAAAAACATTTCTTAATGTGGAGAATCTGAGTTTTTAATTAGGTGATTAGATTTTATTTACTGCTTCTGAATATTGAGAGATACAAAAATATTCATTTGACACTGGTTAGTATAGGTCTGAAAAGTAACACTGTATTGAAAAATGTTCAAGAGCATCTATTGTTCCAATATGAACATTTTAAATAACTTTTTTATTAAATAAACCTTTACTGAACTTGAGTTGTAATATAATTTATATTTCCTTGAGTTCTGTATTTTTTGCTCATTCAGAGGAAAGCTACACATAATTCAGGTCAGTATTCTCAGGCTCAAGTCACACTCCAGTTGCAGCTCATCTGATCTTATTTTGGGAGTTGGGGAAACGCTTCCTTTTATCAGAATCAGAATTATCCATTCTTAATGTTCACCCATTTGTCCTGAGTCCTAAATGGAAGAGGTACAGCAGAAAATACAATTTTTATAGCATACCACACTTCTCTCCATATTGAGTAGGAATTCACATAAGCACTATTATCTTCTTACTTCCTACAAAATGACACTGATGAAATGTCAGGCTTGATGGAATTCTGATTCGGATGATAAAAAGTTATTCCTGTAGGACGTATTTCAGGGGTCTAACCCATACAAGTTGTTTAGGTTGGCATCTAGTCCACATTCACGAGCAGTTTTGCCTAGTGAGGCATTACTTATTTTAGAACAGCCTCTGTTGGTTTGAGCACAAATCACTTGCATATACTTTATTGTTATGTGCACTAGCAGGGTGGTTCACATCAGTAGATACTTCCCTTAGGTATAACAAGTAAGAGCCAAAAAAGTAACTGAGCATGTATCTTTTTGATTACAAGCAAATGTTTTTGCTGTGTTATGACAAGAGAGGCCAGTGGTCAGCAGAAATTTAACATCTGAGATCTATAATAATCATTCTTGAATAAGAAAAAGTAACGTTGCTGTAGAAAATGCAGGATCTTTTAAAAAGCTCAAATCTCTAAGTATTTTTCAAGTAGCTGAGGATACTGTAAAAAAGGTTTGTCCCTTTGTGTTGGGAAAGTTTGTAAAGCTTGTAGGAGTAAGTGAATTATTAAGTAACTGGGATATACTTAAACAGATGAAACATCCTGTGGCTTTAGCTGGCATTTTGAAATGGAAACAGAGATTACACTTTTAAGTTCTCTGTGTAAAAAGTGATTGTAACAGTGTTGTACCAGTGTGCTGTGTGATCTTCCTTTGCATTTCAAATGATTTACATGTATAAAGGAAACAAAGGAAACTTTGCAACATAGACATTTCGTATAATAAAATAGAAAATTTTCTCAAATCTCAAGGCAAAAAATAGTAATTAAGACCAGATGCATAGTTAATATCTGGCACATAGTCCTTTTTTAATTTTCTTTCCAATTTCAGTCTTGTTTTCATTATGTCTGCTGTGATTTTTTTCTGTATCTTTGTTTTAACCCATGAACGACACATCTCCAATGTATGATTTACCAGTATTTTGTAGAAAGGTTTAAATCTAAGTGGGCTCAATAGATTTTAAATCTTTAAGCATTTCTATAAATAGTTTAGAAAATATTTAACAAAGCTTAAACAACCCCCCGAAACACAACAAACCAGCCCAAAACAACCCAAATTCTCCACCTGAAAGGAGGTTGTAGTGAGGTGGGGGTTGGTTTCTTTTTCCCAAGTAACAAATGAAAGGACAAGAGGAAATGGCCTCAAGCTGCTTCAGGTGAAGTTTAGATTGGATATTAGGAAACATTTCTTCTCCCAGAGGGTTGTCAAGCACTGGAACAGGCTGCCCAAGGAAGTGGTGGTGGTGGAGTCACCGTCCCTGGAGGTAGTGTCATGTTTAGGGACATGGTTTAGTGGTGGGCTTGGCAGTGCTGGGTTAACAGTTGGACTTGATCTTAAAGGTCTTTTCTAACCTAAATGATTTAGTGATGCTAATGATAGTGAATTTTTCTCTAGATTACCAAACTGTCTCTATTAAGAACAGCAGCTTTACATTGCCATAGGTATAGTGTTTGCCTTCATAAAGCTTAAGTTTATAAGGACATCTTCCAAAAGAAAATAAATTTTTCAAAGAACTGAAGCTTATACCTCTCATCATAATATTGATAGGCTCAGGTTATATATGCGTGTTCTTAAGTGTTCTCGTAACTTTGAAGTGTAAAATCTGGCAGATAGTGCAAAACCATCTTGTTATTTGTTTGTTTTTAACTTGGAAATTACATCAGCATGCTGCATGAAAGACTATTAGGCAATGCCTTTTTTAACTGGGGAATTTAGTGGTGAAAATGATTAAATTTGAACTTTATCCACAGTATACAAGATTTCTTAATAGAATTAGAATTCAGCTGGGTGGGCTGAGACTTGGCTGTCTTGAATCCTTCTAACTTTGTAAGCATGAGCAGAGCAGAAATCTTAAATACCAGTCTGTAGGGGAAGATGGTAGTTATGGAGTCTTTTGTTGTGATCACTTCAGGTGCAAGTTTAAGAATGGAATTTTATGTTGTAGTTTGAAAACAAATTTACAGCACTGATTTTTTAACAATCACGGTGTTTTTAAGGATAAAGTATTTATTCAACAATACACAATAAACTCATGGTACTGCTTCTCTGTTATCATTGTGTATGTCTCCAGGAACCTTGGTTGCAAAAGACTTAGCAAAAAGGGAAGCAACAGAATACTCAGTATTTTCATGAGTTCAGTAGGGGCAGAAGCTAAGATTGAGACTGTTACTCTTAAAGAAAGTTAGCCAAAAACCCTAGTGAGTTGGGAGATAAATAAAATAATGAATGATTTACAGAAGTACAGGACTCGATGTTTGCTCTTTTGCAAAATAACAAAACTACAATGAATGAAACTAAAGTATAAAAAAACATTTGTAGAGCTTTTGTTGCTGGTGCAAAAATCTGATTTTAGAGCCTCTGGTGCAGGATCTGCATCAGTTTCTTTTTTGCCCAAGCAAGAGGCATAAGGGCTGGATGTCTATCCTTCCTTCTCATGTGATTTGCAGGCCAAAGAATTATGGGGATTGCATGTAACTCACTGTGTTGTTACCAAGCAACTCAAAATATGAAATTCAGCCTTTTGATCTTTTCTGCTGTTACCTTGACTGACAGAGAAATCCTGGTCAGTATTCTACAGGATCACCATGGCATAATTCAAGTGAACAGTGGTTTTTATTACTATTTTCTGATAGTTTTCTGTACAGTAAATTGAATGGTTAATTTTCTCAGTCCATCATCACATATCATCTCTGACTAGCAATCATGCCACACTTTTGCATCTGCTGTTTAATTGGAAAAATGCTTGTTAAGAACTGCCATTTGGAAAACCAGATATTAGTCCAGTGATCACGGAGAATGAGATATGCTTCAGGTGATCTGCCTGATCTTCAGAAATCCATGCATCACATTGTAGAAATGAATTAGATTACTTACAAACAAATGTGTGTGGTTGGTTGGGTTTTTTTTTTTTGCTTTTTAGTACAATAAAGAGCAAAACATGCCATTTGATATCTCTTAACTGCCAAACAGAGCTCCATTTGGAAAGGGGATGCAAGAACTTCTGCTCAGCGTATGTGAGGAGAAAGTATTTTATCAGACTTGGTAGCTTTTCCCGTATTTAGGATTTTGCGCTTGTCATCTTTTCATACTGTTTTTATGTCGTTTGATTTCTGTGGAGGAAAGGTAAGGAGAAGAAGGGTTTCCACAGAGGTAGACACCTTATTTTTCACTTCCCTGTACTGTTCCTCAGCTCTTAAACTTCCCCAAAATTTTTGGCCAAGAAACTTTCATTTCTCTAATGTGCAAGATGGAGGTTGTTTGGGCATGTGAAAAATAAAACTTTTAATAATATAAATTACGTTAAGAGAGTGGACCAGTCTGGTCAAATCCTGTTCTCTTAATTACTTTTAGAGGAAGCCACATATCCTTGCTGAGGGAACATAGTGGGGAAAGGAAAAGAAGGCTTCTGCCATGCTGAGTGAGTGTAAGTAAGATTTCTCTTAAAAGTATGTAGGTAAAACAGATTTCAGCCAAAACCCCGTGGCATATTTTCTGGATTTTGCCCAATGGTCTATTTACTTAAATTTTCTTGTGAAAGATTTGTAAAATCTTGAGAATAAAAGGGATTAAAAAGAAAAATCTTCTTTATTTATATTGGTAGTACTTTAGGAGTGATCACCTTAAGGAACCAAAAAGAGGAATTCTCTGAATAGGCTTTGTTGAAAACATACTGCTACCAAGCGTATAAAAAGCCTGTTGAATTTCCTAATTCAGGAGGTTTCTGTCTAGTGGTGGTGACTGATCTAGTCTTCATCTCAAAAGGAAATATCTAGATTCTCACTGTCTTTATATTTTGATATTAGTCACAAATGTTGAATTTCAGACTTTTTTTTTTTTTTTACTATGTTAGTTTGCACCGTGTAAAATTGACATTTCTTGTTGAAATAGATGGGTTTGCTGAAGATGGGAGAATTTAGAATTGTAAGAAGCAAAGAGAGAATCTTGGTCATTCCATCTTTTAAAATTTGCTCTGAAATGTTGAGATTGACTCATTGAAGGAATACTTTTCATAGTTACATAAAGCAGCAAACTTCCAAACTATTTAATAAAATCAGTCGTGAAACAGGACATGGTTGAAAAGATAACAGAAAAAACCAGTATCTGACAGTTTGTGTTGGCTCTCAGTAAAAGGAGAAAAGGTTATCCCTCTAAATTCCTACCTGCTCTTTCCTGCTGAGTATCCACTGACTTTTTCTCTCTGACAAGTGTTTTTTAGTACATGTATAGCTAGTTTTGAGTTTGCTTTTTGTAATAATTTTCATTGCCTTGAAGTCACTGAATTCGTTGAGTACTGGAGATAACACTGTAGGAATGTTTGTCAGTCTTCCAGCCTTCTACAAATTAGACAGATCTGAAAGAAAAATGTTTATTCTCTCACAGCAATTGCAGGAATGCAGTGAAGATGAAGAGGATCGAGAGTGCTTAAAACAGGCCATTACTGCTCTTCTGAATCTGCAGTGCAGTATGGAGCGCATTTACAGCAAACACTCCCCAAGACGTCGGCCTGGGTAACAGTCCACAAAACTACTCTGGTTTCCCACGGGTGGCAGAGAAGGAGATAAATGATGTGGAAGGAATTGTAATTTTTTTTCTTGTTAGATAATGTGTATATATTTGCTTTTCAAGGCATATCTTTATGCCAGTTTTCATTGTAAATGGAGTAGCAGCCCAAAACCTTCATGGTCCACTTCTATGAATTACATCAGTATCTTACCCCTTCCCTAGCCAAAACAGTGCATGTGACTTATTTAGAACAGTAAGCTTGGTTAGGGCATATTTATTACAAAGACATAATGACATAATTAATTGACTTGAGGTTTTCGTTTCTTGGGATGGCAAATGTGGAATGTGCCCATCGTGACCTTTTTTTTTTTAATTCATTCAAGGGAGCCAGTCTGTCGCTTCTATCACCGACAAATAAGAAGCAAGCACTTGGCCATCAAGAAAATGAATGAAATCCAGAAAAATATTGATGGCTGGGAAGGCAAAGATATTGGGCAGTGCTGTAATGAATTCATAATGGAAGGTAGCTTGACGAAAATAGGAGCCAAACATGAACGCCACATCTTTCTCTTCGATGGTTTAATGATCAGCTGTAAAACTAATCATGGTCAGTCACGGCTTCCTGGTTACAGCAATGCCGAGTATAGACTGAAGGAGAAAATTGTCATGAGGAAAATACAGATTATCGACAAAGATGACACATCTGAATATAAACATGCTTTTGAACTGATGTCTAAAGATGAAAACAGTATACTGTTTGCTGCCAAGTCTGCTGAAGAGAAGAGTAACTGGATGGCTGCTCTGATTTCCCTCCAGTATCGCAGTACTCTGGATAGGATGCTTGATTCAGTGTTACTGCAAGAAGAAAATGAACAGCCACTGAGGTTGCCCAGCCCAAACGTGTATCGTTTTGTAGTGGAGGACTCTGAAGATAACATTGTTTTTGAGGACAACTTGCAAAGCAGGAATGGCATTCCTATCATCAAAGGAGGAACAGTTGTGAAACTAATTGAAAGATTAACGTACCATATGTATGCAGGTATCCTGTTGTACATTTGTTATATATATGTTTCTAAAGGTCATGCTTGTATGGCTGATGAAATTAATCCTTTTATCTCTTGTTAGTTTGGGGATTTTTTTCTGTGTACAGTTAAACGTAAAGTAAGATTTGCAGAAAAATCCCAGTATCTGTTGTTAAATCAACCGGCTTTGCCAGCAAAGGTGTGAGAAAACTTGGGGTATGCAAATCCTTCCCCTCCCCTTTCCCCTGTACCCCTCAAAAAAAGTACAGGTGGTCTAATAGGAGCCACTAGTATGTTTCCTGAGACTACCATGGCTAAAACAGAGGTGCTGTTACAGGCTGTGTGACTTTGGAGGAAGAAAAAGGTTGGAAGTTATATTCATCAGACTTCACCTTGCTGCTTTGTGAAGTCTCTTGGTAGAAAAGGATGCAAATCGCAGTTAGCATTTTTCAGACTTCCTTGTAAAATGCTATCTTAAAACCACAAAAATGAAACCTTGAAATAGTTATGTGAAGTGCTAATGTTGATGAAAATATTGAATCTTAGGTTTGAGGTGAAAAGAATGCAGTGAAAGGGAACACAGTGAAGCTGACGGATGCTGGTGGAAGTGGTGTGCAAGTTTTGTAAAACTACACCAATAGTAAAAAATAATTTCTTTGTGCTTTTTACAAAACTCCCTGGTATTTAAATGATTCTGTTTGTAAAACTGAAGGCAAGATAGTGTGGAGCTGTATAGTATATTAAAAAAAAAATCATAATAAAATAGCATTTCCCACCTTGAAGCTCAGTGTTGGTGCACCTAGTTGGTATGCAAGTAATCTGCAGTTGTGTTGTCTGAGAGTCCCAAGTAATCCATTTCTGAAATGTAAGGGGTTTTGGTGCCTTGGAAACTTCCTTTTTTTGTTGGAAGCACTTTTCGTGAATGAACTGATGTATTCAAATGCTAGTTTGATAGCGTAACTTCAGTTTTTATAGTGCAAGTAATTGCCACTTTGCCCTTTGCAATCTTCAATGAAAGCATTGCCTCTTGGATTTCTGTGTGTTTTTTCCAGTGTTCGGAGCCAAGACTAACAAAATCCTCTCCCACAGCCTCCACAAGGGCATTTTGATGACTAATAGCATGTGGAGGGACTCTCAGCAGATCTTGGTGGTGCTTTTTGTGTGTTGTAGGTTTGTGTTGGTTTGAGATGTGTCTGAAGCAGGCTTTGCTCCAGAACACAGGCTCTGCATTTGCAGAATGATCTCTGTCATGTCAAAGAAATCCCCAGTTGATACCAGGATACCATGGGAGGTAGCAGATACAGAGTTAAACTCTTGAATTTAAATCACGAGCTACTGTTAGCAGCACATTGCTTGGATTTTCTGTTTTATTGAGTGTCATTTACAGAAATAAATTAATTTCAAAAACAATATAAAGGAACCTACACAGGTTGGAGAGCAGAGTAGTAGCCCCTGTTTTAAGAGAACTGCAGGTCTTGTCTGCAGAGCAGAATCTACCTGCCTGTTCAGTGATAAGAGTAAGATTTAATGTGTCATATATAGTACTGAAGAGTGAATGTGGATGTGACATAGAAGCAGAACAGGCCAGTGCAGGACTAAGGTGCAAACTCAGCAGCATTATCACTGAATGAGCATGAGTACTTTTAGCTTGCAAGCATGTTCTTGTATATGGAGCCCTTAAAGATGTTGAACAGAGCTCTCCAGGGAATTTAAGCCTTCGTAAAAGCAGTGTATGTCTTAATCTTTTGTGAGCTTATTGGAAGAAATTCGCTGCCCACATGTTTAAGACTGCTGGTGTATGCTACCTGCACCAAATGTTAACAGATTCAAGGCTATTTAGAGAACAGCAAGAAAAAAGAAACTCGCAACAACCCAAAATCCACACTTCTGAGTAAGCATATGCACAAGCACTTGTCTAGGCCTAGTTATCCTCTAGTTCAGCATTCATGTGCTCCCAGGTAGCTCTGAAAGCTGGTGCATATGAGCAGAACACAGTAGCAGTGTCTTGCTGCTGTTACCCTTCTGAGGGGGTCTGCTGCAGGGATGTCAGGATTAGGACCAGATGTTGACCTTGACCCATCATGGCTCAATATAAAGTGAGTTGCTTTTTTTCGGTCAAAGAAACTCACAAGAGAGTGGAATCAAAAGAGATTAAAGGAACAGTATTTTCCCTTTACTATTTCTAATATAGCAGAGTGGACCCAATAAAACATGTGGTAGCGTGTGGGGTAGGCATGTCTCATGCAAACACACCTAAAGCAGCAGTGAGAACAGCAGGAGGGAGGTGTGGTGGCTCATGGAAATGCAGTGTCTTGAACTGCTGCAGGTATTTGCTTTGTAAGGCCTCTGCTGCTTGTCATATTTTGTTGCTGTGGAGGGTAGTTGTGTGTTGCAGTGTGTGGCTGGGGTGGGTGTGCAGTCCCTGCTGCTGGAGGTTTTTTAAGAACAGGTAAGACACGTCTTGTCGGGGTTCTATTTGTATTTTCTATGTCAGGAGAGTAGGCAGCCTGCCATGTTTTCTTTGTCTTTATAAAACCATGGGATAGCTGCATATTCACTGAATGGAAGTCATTCCACATGCCAGGACTGAGACAGAGTTTTTGAGAGAACATGGTATGTGCAGTTGAACACTTTTACAGGCAAAATGCATCAAAGAATTAACTAAAAATTTCACCAGCTGTATGATTTCAGGGTGGGTTTTTTTGAACTTACAGTGCTTAACTTACAGCCTTCGTGTATTTTCTGCACTTTAAACTTCTGAGAGTGTGTGTATATTTTATTCCTGATAATTTGCAATCAGATAAGAAAACCACTCTGTCATTTTCTCCGATCTTTACAGATCCTAATTTTGTACGTACTTTCCTTACCACGTACCGCTCCTTTTGCAAGCCTCAGGAACTGCTGAGTTTACTGATTGAAAGGTAAGTAGCAGTCATCTTTTCTGAAAATATCGAAAGGGTTTGTGTATTTACCTACTCCTTTTCTTCTCAGGTTCTCAGTGCCATGTGGCGCGTGTTTTAGTGAAGTTTATAAACCAGCAACTTTTAAACTAGGATACAGCAACACAAGTTTCTAATGCAAGCCTTTTATTCCCAGTTTGCTAAATGGGCTACCTGAATGAAGTATTAGCTAAAGCGCTTGGAGTGCCTCAGCTGTGGGGTGGTAATATTTTCAGCTGCTTAACTTGATTGTGAGAGTGTATTTAAGTATGCTTAAGTCCTGATGCAAATAAGAACAAAAATGGTCTAAGCAGTTTGTTTGAAAGGCACAGACTCAATGTAAACAACATTTTAATACACTGTGATAAAGCTGCTCTTAAGCTTTCTTCTAATCTTCACTTAATCAAACTAGCAGGTAGTTAAAAACCTTATATCCTCGTCTAGACATCTTGTGACGACGAGGAAACTAGTGAATTATCAGGGTGAGAGCTGGGTGTGTTAACAGTACATAGCCAGGGGAGGAGAGAATTCCAGGCAAGCTGGGTATCAGATGAGTTGCTTGTGTTTCACCACACTCTTTTAGGTTTTCTTTAAATGCAATTGGTCTTCATGTCCTACTTAAAGGTTTATGTTTTACTTTAATTGCCATCAGTTTTTTGGTGCTTTTATTTGTAGGTTTGAAATCCCAGAGCCTGAGCCTACTGAAGCAGACAGGCTGGCAATCGAGAAGGGGGAACAGCCCATCAGCGCAGACCTTAAGCGGTTTCGCAAGGAATATGTCCAGCCAGTACAACTCAGGTTTATTTGCTTTTAAATTTGTTCTGTTAAAACCAGATTTTAGTTCACTGATTATACGGTGATCCTGGAGACAGTAATCTCTTTTGGAGACTGCTGTGCTGACAAGTAGGGACTTATCACTGTCTGCAACCAGACTAATATCCCAAATCATGTACTGATTAGTCATACTGACTTCTGTTGTTGTTGTAACTATACTTTGGTTCTCTGTCTCTCACAGCTGTGATTACCACCCACAGGAACACTCTATGGTTGCTATGTAAAGCAGGTGTGGGTGAGAGATGTATAACTGAAAGTGTTTCTGGCTGCATTTTGACTGTTCCTTGTTAACAGGGCCTATGAAGATAGTTTCTCCTTTTCTGGTTTTTCAGTACTCCTGATATTCTACTGTCTTTCCCAGCCCAGTTTGATGTATTTGTACACAGACAGGGACACTCTTGTCTGTACCACATAGTGCAGTGGGCTGCAGTGAATCTTCAAGATCTCAATGACCAAAATAACTTGGAGAACAATTAAGAGTTTCTGGCAGGAATGAGGCTAATTGTTTCCCTAATAGGGGATCAGGTCAGGAGGAGACACAGATCATGACCAGTATTTGTTAGAGCAACTTGTATTCATTCAACAGTTTTTATTAGTAACATGAAGATGTTACTACTAACGGCAGGTAACGGCGCACAGTACCCACAGTTACTCCATTACCACACGAAGTCATTCGTAGTTACCTGTTTGGAGCAACAGCAGTTTACTCAGTGTGAAGGATTGTACTGGCATGTCAGTACCTTCAAGGCAGGTGTTTAGAAAGTCACTTAGACAGTGACCTCACTTGGAATATTGTGTACAGTTCTGGTGTCCTCAACATAAAAAGAACATGGAACTGTTGGAACAAGTCCAGAGGAGGCCATGAGGATGATCAGGGGACTGAAGCATCTCCCATATGAGGACAGGCTGAGAAAGCTGGGGCTGTTCAGCCTGGAGAAGAGAAGGCTGCGTGGAGACCTC
>JBCJKH010069807.1:0-14798 GCA_039877255.1 Loriculus beryllinus | reverse complement strand
CAGATCCTCTCCTACAGTGGGCCCAAGGTCTTCATTCTCACAGTCCCTGCGTCTGCCTTCCAAGACTTGGGTGGTGCGGTCAGAGCCTTTGCCATTGGAGATCGAGGCAAAGAAGTCATTCAGAACCTCAGCCTTCTCCAAATCCTGTGTAGCCAGTTCACCCGATGGCTTCCAGAGGGGGCCTACGTTGTCCCTGGTCTGTCTTTTATTTGCAATGTACCTATAGAATCCCTTCTTGTTATCCTTAACATCCCTGGCTAAGTTTAATTCTAACTGGGCCTCAGCTTTCCTCACCTGGTCCCTAGCTTCCCGGACAGCATCCCTGTATTCATCCCAGAGCGCTTGTCCTTGCTTCCACCTCAGAGCTCTAGCTTCGTTTATGGAACTTTGCAAAGCAATGAAAAAATTCTTCTCCAAACCCATGTATTCTACAGGTTAGTTCTGGAAATCAGTGGACACTGCAAAGGGCATCTACATGAGGGCTCCTAAGGTTGTCTGTATCAAAACTGATGCCTTAGTGGAATGCATGACTAATTTTGCTTCTCTGTTTAAAGAGAAGCTTTACTTATGAAAAATGCACTTACTTATACTTACTTACTTTTACTTATGAAAAATACACTGTATGATCATGTATTTAAATTACATCTACTACATCAGAACTGTTTGGACAAACCCATTTAGCAGATAACCTCGGCAGTCTGAAATGTCAGAATTTTTTTATTTTATTTTATTTTATTTTATTTTATTTTATTTTAATTTTATTTTATTTTATTTTATTCTATTTTATTTTATTTTATTTTATTTTATTTTATTTTATTTTATTTTATTTTATTTTATTTTATTTTATTACATTTATTACTAATCTACTGAAATAATGCAAAAAGTATTAATGAAATATAGATAGCACTTTTGGTCTTTGATAAAGCTTCATCTAGTTTATCCCCTGTTCCACTTCCATGATGGATTTTAGGTGCAGGTTATGAACTTGACTTCAGTTTTTAAGAATACCCCTTCTTTTTTAATTGCTAAAACTTAAATTTAAGGGATTTGACTGCTGAGGTATCAATTAGAGCCTCTGTCATAGCAGAATGAACCTAGAGGTTCCCAGCTGATATATAGAAATGCTGATCTATTCTTCAAAGGTAAGATTTGTGCCTGTGTTGTGTCTCTTTCTTGAAATCTTCCTCTTATAAATATGAAGGATAGTACTAAACCAGTTTTGCTTCTTTTTCTATCCAAGGTAGTAAGAAAGAATAAGGAAGTTTTAACACATTAATTAAACCTCTCAAAATAAAGAAAACAAGCTTCGTTTCAATTAATAAAATTCTACAGGGAAGAAATAAGAAAGCTGGAGAGAAGCTGGAGAAGCTCTGTAATGTTTTAAAGCTCCATGAGGTCATAAAACTTCATAGAAGGCAAAAAAGGAAGAAAATATTTTTATTGTTAGTTGCAGACATTTTGCAATTTGCCATTCATTTGCCAGGAACAGGGAAAAATATCCTCACATTCTAGTAGTCAGATTGTCAAAGTGACCTTTTTTAATGTCACACATCACAGAATTTCATGTCACACTAAGATAACATGACAAGGCAGAGCAAAGCTTTTGTAATGTTTCCCTTTCACCTTCTCAAAAGTGCTTGCATCCTAAACAAGAAGATGAAAGTATGGTATACTCATTGCTTGATGATTCAATGACCACTCTAAAAACAAATGTCACACAGCAAAACAGCTTGTGCATCAGATTTATTTTTTTTTTTTTTAGAAATAACACTATAAAATTGAAAGTTGTGGTGCTTTAACACTAGGTGACAAGAACAAACTTGAAATGTCAGAGCTGGTTTGGAATGTCACTCAGATGTGTTAAACAGTTATCACTGTGCATCTAACAGATGCAAACTAAATGAAAAATCCAGCTCCAGTTTGCATTTGGTGACTGTGAAAAGAGAGGAAGACATGGACTGTGCAAATAGCAGGTTCCTTTCAAAGACACACAGTATGGTTAACTTTATAATAAAATGTGGAAATCAGCTTTCATATGTCTTACTGTTTACACTGAAGACAGATAAACAGATTATAAGAATTTCCATTGAAGATCTTTCAGATCTTTTTGGTGTGTTTAAAACAGTAGGATTGCTATGACATGAAGAAGATCCTTGATTCGGTACTTAATTTTCGTGTAATTCACCTTAATCCAAATGTGCAGCAGAACACACATAAAATGAATAATGTTATAATAGATTTTTTTGTCTTCTAAATGCAACAGGCAGATGGTAATTTTTAACCATGATTTCTATACCACATTATGACCAGTTCTTCAGTTAGTGTAAAAATAGTTCATAACTCATGCACGGATGCATATTATATTTGCATTGTCAAATGTCTGGATGTAAATAGGTACAGCAGAGGTAGCATCCTTAATAGAATTTCGTACTGTTTTCTAAACTTGACTTGTACTGTTAAAATATTTTTTCTCACCAAGGAGAAAACTCAGCCCAGTCCACATACAAAACAAAGGAATACTTTTAAAGATTAGTTTCCAAAGAAAACAAGAGCTATCTGATTTTGTTGCTGGTATTTCCATCTATGACCATGTCCTCCCATGTCTGGGAGTGAAAATGATAACAAATTTTCAAAGATCCATCCTAAGTATAGTCATGCCATTTTCATAAAATCTTAGAATGGTTTGGGTTGGAAGGAAACTGTAAGTTATGTAGTCCAACCCCCACTTTCTTTTCACTGGTTCTTTGATTGAAATTGTCATTCTCTGTTTCCTGTATCTGCTATCACTTCCCTTCCCACATAGTGTTTTGGGATGTTTACAAATGCATAAACATTGCCAGAGCAGAAGCATGGACATGTTTTTAAATCTTAACAACTGGCTTCCAGCTGATTTGCAAGGAGGGGTGCCTTCCTACATGTTTATCTTTATTCATCCTGTAATTATAGCAAACTGACTATAGGATCTTAAAAAAAAAAAAAAAACACAACCAAAAAAACACTTTGCATGTGTAGCAAATAATTTCTTGGCTTTAAAGAGAGCAGGTTTTATGATCTTGATTGGAATTGAAACTTTAAACTGTAGTTTTTAATGAAAAACTCAGAAATATAAAGAATTTGGGTAGTTTTATGAATTGGGTAATGTGCCTTATTTAAACAAGGCTTTTTTGTGTTCATCTACATCTCAGCTACCACAGGACTCAGATACTGTACTTTGCTTGAGAGAGACTCAGTATCACAAATAGCTGTCAGAGGTGAGCTTCCTGCTTGCTTGGTGATTTATCAGGTGGGGAAAATGCAATGCTGGTTTTTCCAGGTTTTGTGTCAGTCTCAATCTGTTTCTTGATTATACAGCTTTGCATGTGCCACAGCTGAATCATTAATTTCTCGATGATTTGAGGAGTTACTGCTCTCTCCCAGTGATAAAAGCTCAGTTGTGATTCAGTGAAGCATGCTAGACTCTTGAATATAAAGAGGTGCAAACTGCTGATAGGATGTTATCAGTGACTACTTGTCAGCTTTCCTTGTTGTTTGAATATTGGACCTGTATATTGGCATCACAATCTATAAAGTTCAGATTTTGCTTTGCAGATTTCTGATTTTGAAC
The DNA here is from genome assembly GCA_039877255.1 of Loriculus beryllinus. Taxonomy (NCBI): domain Eukaryota; kingdom Metazoa; phylum Chordata; class Aves; order Psittaciformes; family Psittacidae; genus Loriculus; species Loriculus beryllinus. Next base: position 11,194 of record JBCJKH010069807.1, on the reverse strand, counting down.
AAGGAGGGGGTAGAAAACCTAGGTGAGCTCAGATAGTATCTTACAGCATGTCTGGGATTTCTACTAGGACAATCTGTGCAGTTGTAAAACTTGTGATAGAAATCAGGATTATAAATTCTGTGAAATCACTTTTTGGCCAATAAAAACCTTACCATGCTCTGGGGAATCTGTGTGGGGAATCTATTTTCCTTTAGCCACAAGTGTTAGGCTAGTACTTTGACTGCTACCTGACACACTCTTTTTCTTACAAATGTTAAAACTCCAAACATGAAAGTAACCTTCTTGGCATTGTGTAAGTAGAGTTTCATGAAATATGTATGTACTGTTCCATTTTTATGTAATAAAAGTATTTCCCAAATAACAGTGATGTGCAAAGAAGCAATGCATGGATTTCTGCGGTGTTGTTTTGAGTAATGATATCCAACAATTCTTTGCTTTGCTGCTTTGCTTCAGTATTTTGTAAGGGAACCTTGTGCTTCAAGTTTGAGAATGACAAGAAGACTGCTAGACTCCCAGGAAAAAGAGCTCCTTTGTGTATTGGAGTAGCTTGGAGGAAGTTTTAGGCATGTCAGTAAAGCAAGCAGAATTGAATAATGCTGACCTAAAGATAAAGGACCTGAATCACAAAAAGAGACTAGTGGCATAAGAAAGGGGCAGATGACCTCACAGGGTGCTGAAACAGCTCTGCAGCAGGGAAGGGGGAAGGAACAAGGAGGATCAGGACACTGCTGAGGTTTCCTTGCAAGTGGTCTCCCTGTACACCTCAATATGATGGTTGGCAGCATTCAGCAGTTATTCTTTAGCATACATTATGAATAGCCACATCTTTGCATTAAGTCTAAAGAGGACCTAAAATATATGAATATTATGGTCTTGGTCTCAAAGACCCTAAAATGTAAATAGACTTTACTAACATTATTGTTCAATAGCAAAACATAGTTGAATGTAATAATTCTAATTTTCAGGTAGAGTTAAATTGTCAGAAACAAATTCTTGCTTTGTCAGTTAAGTGTTTTAATTCTACAAGTGGCATGAAAGCAGCTCTTACTCATTATAAGAAAACTTGCTCTGTAAGCAAATATATTTTTATATTAAATGTGGAAAATTATGGCAATGAAATTACACTGTAAGTTTTGAATGTTATTATAACTGTCATTTTCCTCCAAAGGCATTTGAGAGTTCTTGTTTTGGCTTCTTGCTACTTTACAGAAGAAAATCAAACTAAGAATCACATCCATTTCTTCCAGTCCCATTTTTTATATACATTTTGGCTAAGGAAAAGAGATTTCAGAGTCAAAACCAAAAAAGTTCTTTTACTTCTTACTTTCTGTGCATACATATGTATAGGAATTTTTGCATAAATAGCTGAAAGGCTGTACTGTACTTCATGTGCCCTTCCACTTTCTCAAGCTTTTAGACTTGCAATAATCTATGAGAGGCAGCATGATGTCATTATAATCACAGAACAATTTTCTTCCTACTGGAAAGGAACACATTTTTCCCCCTCGATGAAAGAAAATTGAAGCTTTCGATGCTGCAAATAAAATAGAATACATTTAAGTTGCTATTTATCCTTAATTACTGTAGGTTTCTGAGAAGCAAGCAAGAGATGTTGCATTTCAAAAGCAAGTATCTTTCCTTAGTCTTTGTTCTATTAAAAACTGTGGGTTTGATTTTGTTCCTCCCCACTGTTTGCACAAGGGTTGTATTTGTTTGCGTGCATGCGTGTAGAGTTTTTGTTGTGATCCAGGCAGCACCAACATAGCACCTGGGGCTGTTTCAGATAACAGGTTTGACTGGTCCCCAAATGTCTGTGGGTCAGGTAATCTTCATATATGAAGTACCTAAGTAACCGCCTGGGGTGACATACAGTGTCTCATCAGCATTCAGAGCCATTGCTGAAGTAGGAAAGAGAAGGGGTATAGAGGGTAAATCGCTCAGAACTAAAACTAGACAAAAGGAGCATGCTGAGAAGACAGTTGTTTCCTAGTGGAGCTGGAGAGGCAAATGAGCCTGTATCACACTTATGATCCATCCTTCTTCCTTCCTTTGCATGGAGGGAGATGTACCTGGTAAGTTGTCAGCCTAGCAATAATACATAAGAACAGCCACAGATATTTTATGTTGCAGGTAGTTAAAAAATGCTATCAACCTCCTCTGCAATGTTTGCTATGCAAGCACCAGTGTTTAATAAGATATTACACATATGGTATGAACTGTCTGTCTGAGAAGGTTAGTTCCTTCCTCATACCAGGACAGCTTTTGCATGCTGTGTACAGTTGTTTATATGAGGTGTTAGGGGTTTCATCTCTGCTTCTTATGAGGTAGGTGATTGTCATAATGAAAAACTGAGAGCTTAGCTGTTGACATGGTGATGGTGTTTTGGCTGTAAATTACTTACCTGAGGCTAGCTATATGGCTTCCTAATTTATATCTGAATTGGAGCTCCAAGACTGGGTGAACCAGCTGAGTCTGAAACAATGGGTCTTGAAAGTACTCTTTGCTAGAGCAAGTACCTTTCATCCAGCATGGGCATGTGTGATGTTGTTGCCACTCCTTGGCAAAGCACAGCTTTAGCACCTCCAGTTTATGATACTGTAACCGTATTTTATTGTTTATGTATGCTGTCTTTAGGCATAAATTTATTCTTGGCCACTGAGAGGCTTTCTGTTGCTCTGAAAATCAGTGACCTGCCTCTTGCATGGGACAAGCTGCCTTGACTACAGACTGCATCTCCAAGGAAAGCTTAGATTTCTAGATGATGCTCAAGGAGTTATCCAAGACTCTTAGGTGGATGATTGATCTAGAACCTACTAATTTGACTTGCTGTTCTCCCCGATCTAGTTGTGTGTAACGCCTTCATTACTAAATCAGTGTAATTATTAATTCTCTGTGAACCTGATTCTTGTTTTCTGGCTGTAAATAGAGATCACCAGTCTGGGAATTCCTGTTCCTTCGTGGCTGAAATTAATGTCAGTTCCAGAAACACAGAACGTAGTCTTACTTGATCACGACAGCTATTTCCGTAAACCTTTGTTATGGCTTTTCTAGGCTGTAGTGAGTGTGTTGGCACCTATTGTTGCATGGAACAGCTGAAGATGAAGAACTTCTTGTTTGTGCTGCATAAGAAGGGAGGGCTTTAAACCTGAAGTACAATGTGCATGAAAGTAGACCAGCTAAAAAGTAATTACAGAGTAAACGAGGCTTATTGTCTGCAAAAATGAAACCTTATTTGCAGTAAAGACCCAACAGTTCTGAGCTTACTCTGAAATGCAGAACCTGTAGGAAACTCTGAAGAGAGTGCAAAATTAAGATCTTAGTAGAAATACCTTTCAATCCCTATTCTAAGAGAGGCCATATAAATTAAATCTATAGCATGCTTTGTAAAAGACAAGAAAAAAACAAACCAAACCAAACCCAACCCCGCAAACACAAAGCATGCCCCCAAGCCTCACACCCCCAGCCCCCTGCCCCCCCCCCCCAAAAAATGAACCCACCAGAAAAGAATCATGCGGTGTTTTAGCCAGGACAATACAGTGACTAGTTTTACATGAAGTGTGAAATTAGGTTTAGTGTGTCTGAATTTTACCTCTGGGCAAAATGTGCTGCAATTGCAAGCTAGTAGGGCACAGGTCATTTCGTGTGTATTCATAACTATACAGAGCTGCTGTTCTGACAATGTAACATAATATTCCCATTTTTTTTTTTGTACTTGCTGTGAGATACTAAGTTTACCAAACTTACAAAGACCTGTCTTCAGATAAAATAAATACCTTGTCAAAACCGTTAGGGTTGTATAGATGCTGGAGTGCAAAATTTATGATGGCAAAATTCAGATTTATGATAAAGAACTAGAAATATTCAGTGCAAGAACATGTAATCTCTTGGACTGCATAAATAAAAGACATGATATTTTGTTTAAATGCAGAAAACAAAAAATGCTTTGATGATTGTATAGCACTAATTTATTTTTATTGCATTGTATTCAAAATCTGCAGAATTCCTGCAAAATTTACAGGTCATTTGTTCTTTACTTGATTATAGGAACTTTTTTGTAGTTAAAGAAATGGTTTGCAAAACAATCTATCATGGGATTGCCTTCACTTCGTTACAGTGTCTTTAATATTTCTGTGTTACTGAAAATAATATAATGTCTATAAGACAACTGTAAAGATTTAGTTGTTTAAATTGGGCTCATGTTTTAATCCCTTAGAACAGGTAAGAATGCCAGACACAATCAGCCAAGCCACAGAAACAGAACTAAATTTCCAATTTAAAAAAACATGAAGTGCTTTGAATTTTATTTTACTGGGTCTTTGAAAAAGTAGTTTTCACAATTACAAGCTCAAACTGGCTCCAAACAGTTAAATGACATTTTCTTTCTTTTCTTTTTTATTTTCCCCCTCCCCCTTCTTATTCCCTTGGAATTACAGCTGCAGTCCTTTCCTTGAAACATGACTAAAACATCGGAGCTCCACAATTTCCTCACCTTACAAAAGCTATCTGTTTTTTTAACCACTCCCAACATGGTGTAACTGCAATTGCAGCATCACTCTCTAATTTTGGGGTTTGGTTTTGTTTTGTTTTAGGTTTTGGTGAGAAAGTGGGTATGGGAAGAAGAGCAAATAAACATTCTTTCTCTTATTGTCTCTAAACAGCCCGCAGACCAGGCTTCATTAGGAAGCAAGAAGGTTGAAAAGAGCTGGCTGCAGCAAGTTACTTGTTGCCTAGTGACACCATCAGACCTGTAAACTCAAGCTTACCTCCAGTTCTCTTAACCCTCTAGAGTCCAGAATCTGCATTTTATTTTAGGGCAATTCCTGTTTTGACCAATTTAGAATGTGCATTTTTAACAAAAGCAGTACTGTACCACTAGATGCCAGTAAGAATCAAAGAGAGAGAGGGATGGACAGATTGCAAATGAAATTAGAAAAATAGTTAGTTCTTTAATGTAGGACTGAAATAATTGTTTATGTCCCCTTCCAGCACAAATGAATCTGAAAATGATATAGAAATGTAACATGTAAATGCTAGTGTAAGACTGTTTCTGCAGACAACATTCTGTCAATAAAAGATGGAAGAAGCATCCTCTCCTACACTGTGGCTTGACTCCTGATAACTGATAATACATGTTTCTCTCCTAGCCGTATGTGTGATAAATTGTTTTCTGTATTTTTCTGCTTGGTCATAATTTGCACATTGCTGCTGAGGGCAAAATTCCTTTTTCTTTTGTAAAAGTTAGAAAACTTATTCAAACCCAACCTAATTAATGAATGGGGAGTCCCTTAGAGGACAGTTGCCAGGGGAAGGTTCCAAGGCAGAGGTGCTGTATTTATGCTTCATAGCCATTATTTAAGAGCTATCACTGTTGCTGGTTAGGCTGTAGGAGCTAATAGTAAGACATCAGCATTTTTATAGGATGTGCTTTCATATCAGAATATCTTAAGCAACTATAGGCTTTGGTGTTTTTGCTTTTGAGTTAGTTTCAGTTTTCCTACTAAGCTTTATTTTGCAAGATTGTAGAACATTTAGAAACATGGCAAAAAAGTGAATAGCTCAATCATCATCTCTCCGCAGACAGGTACCTTTGAAAGTGATTTTTGACACTAATAACTGTTGCAGCAGTTGGTTTTGGAAATTCTTTAAACTTGAAATAAAAAAAAAAAATAAAAATCACAGTTTTAGTCTAAGTGAAGTTTTTCAGTCAGTATTGACAAAAGCAAAGAGACTTAGAAAATCTTTCTTTTGTTGGAAGAATACATAATAGATTCATATAACAAATTACAAAGTTAAGGGTTATCAATCTGTTCCTGTTGCCTGTAGAATATCTGAGTTATTCTATTACCCTTTAAGGTAGTCGCAATGAGGAACCCACTGGCCACATACTCTCAGTACCTACCACAAAGTTAACCTCTGCCCTCTACCAGCTTCCCTGATCCTCCTCCCCCAGACTACGTTGTCCTGAAGTGCTTTTTCCCTCCCTGGAGGGACCAAAGGACTTTGCTTCCAACATGCTTCTCCACTAATTGCCATTTTCCACCATTTCTTGCTCAGCACTTAAACAGAAAGAAGCTTTCTGACCTTGCTAAAAGGATGGACGGGCGTGAGATGAAAAACCTTTCCGAGGCCTTCTGTGGGCCGAAGGAGCTTTTAAGTGCTCTGATACATATAATATGCATTTGGGTAGAAATAATTTGTAGTTGGGTAGAAAGGACAGGATTGGTATCTTATTATTTGTTTTACTTTGTTCTCCTGAAAACATATTTCATCTGTAGGATTACTCAGGTAAAGGGAGTTTCACTGGCTTTCCAAAGCACAGAGAGGTGAATTTCTGGTACCTACCTTACTGCTGGAAATTGTCATACTGGTACCATGCCAGGTTAAAAAGCCTCTGCTTCACCATACCAGCTCAGATCCAGAAAAATATAACGTGGCATTGATTCGCTGGTGTAGCTGTGATAATAACCACAGGTTGGACACCAGCAACTTTGAGAGACAATTTTTGAACCTGCCACAGACCTAAGTGGGGGTGTGAAAATCCAAAGTTCTGGCCTAGACTCACTGAAAAATTAAATATTTCTCAGATTAATTTCTTACAGGATTACCTGATCCAAGGGCTCTGAGCCTTCTGTAACCTAATTATTTCACACAATGCAAGCCAGATAGTGACCAATGGAAATTAAACACAAAAGTAGAGAGAAACTGAAAGTTCTGCTTAATGAATTTTATTTTCTGCTTTTGAATTTATTTTCTGCTTAATAAGTTTTATTTTTTGGTAGGGGCTGGCTAGCAATTAAAATGTGATTAGCATATAGTGGTAACTGTTAATGTGGAAGTACTGCAGTTCTTTGTCCCAGTGATCGCTTTCTTATTGACAGCAAGAAATAGTGTATTTTAACTGCTAGTCAAAGCCACGGAATGCTGAAGTTTCCTTTGAAATCATGGAAATCAGTGATTTTTGTGTCACAAATTTGGACTACAGAATGAGTAGAAATGCTTTTCAGTGACTAGCAGGCAGTCACTAGAGAGGAGACGTAAAGACAGTCCCTAGGCTTCTGACGGGACAAGGCCATTCAACTCTATAAAGGATAATGTTCCAGTAAAAATAGATATTTTTTTTTAACTCCAGAAATCCTGTGACTTCCAGACATCAGATAGCCTAGATCGCTAGGCATCCAGCAGAGTACCATCCATAGAACAGAGAATAGTTGGTAGAGGTTGCATTTCCAAAAGAGAGATGGAAGCATTAGTATTGTTATGCAAAGCAAAATACTATTTCATTTGGAGTGTTTTCTTCAGGCAAGTCATCAACAGAGATAAATTTACATTGGAATAAATGTAGAGAAGGCTACTGACAAAACTTAGGAATGGAGAAAAATTCTTAGGAAACATTACTAAAAGAGTGTGGTTGGTTTAATTAATTAGAATATATACATCAAGGAAGAAAGAAATCCATTGTCTTCTCTAAAGAGAGTACTGTGAAAATGTCAGTGAAGGTAAAAAGCTGTTTAAGCTAAAGGAAGGCATCCATTTAAATTGATCCCAAACATATTTAGCCTGGAAACTGGAAGAAAGCTTCCAGGCATCAGTGGAAACAAGTTCTGAAACAGCCTTTCAAGAGGAAGCAGTGTGGTCACAAACAAGATCTATATGGTGCTTCCATGGTTCATGAAAACAGCTTGCATATGTTGTGTTTGCCTTCTAAAGCAGAGGTCAGTGGTGCGTTACACAGGAAAGTTCCTTCAACTTCTACTTTCTTCTGAATAGTTTTTAAAGAACTCTTGTGTGAACTGAATGAAAGTGTACTTTAAGGTGACCAATGGTATTTCAAGTTAAATAACTCATTTTCTTTATTTTAACTGCTAGATAAAACATTGTAAATATTCAAGAGAGAAATTACTAGTTAAAGAAATGGGAAGAGCTGGAAACTTGATACATGCAGATTATATCATTATTTAATATATAAACTCTAAGGCTGTTGCAAATTTAAAATGTGACTAACGGTTTCCATCTTGGCTTTCTAAAGGATTTACTGACATTAATTATAATTCTGCAATGTTAAAAAAGCTCGAGGTTATTAATCAGGTAACTTCAATATTTAACTGTGATTTTCAAATTCAGTATTTTTCTCTTTGCCATTAGTATGTTCCCCATTTCCTTGGCTACATAAAACATTAATCTGAAATAAGAAATCATTTTTATGTCCTAGAAAAACTACCATTTAAAATTTTTTCTCTCATCCTGTAATAAAACACCTATTGGATATATATCTTAATTTACACTGAGTTAGTTTGTGTGTGTGTCATCCCACAATTTTTTAAATAAATTACAACACTTATCTTAGGTTTTAAAATGAAACAGAATTTTGAAACATGAATTTCTGTTTATTTTTTAAATTATCCATTTGGACAGGTTCAGAACACCATTTTGAGGAAGAAAAAAAAAGAAGAAAGATTAATCCATGTCAAGTTTCTGAAGTTTGTTTTGCAAATTAGTTTATTCCAGTGAAATAACATTTTCATTGCACAGTTGCTAACTGCCTCATCTTTATCAGTGAACAACTCACGTTACTCAAATAGTTCTGCCTTTTATTGTCTGGACCATCTGCTGTGCTGTGAGCAGCTACTATTTTGAGCCTTTTCCCTTTAAGTACAAGTTTCAGATTAAATTAAACCTTTGCAAAAGCTGAAATTATTGCCAAAGCATGTTCATAAATGGTGACGTGCTTTTGCAGTTATTTTTTTTTTAAAGCCTTTTCAGAAATTTCGGGCAGTAATGATAGCACATCCTTTCTAATGATAGCAGCATGAAGGACAGAATGATGTAATCATTGCTGAACTGTCTCTGAGGGTGCATTTTAATAAGTTGGCTAGAAATCATTTGTTAAAAACCAATATTAGCTGAAAATAATAATACAAATCTCTGAAAAGTGGTTTGAAAACTTATCAGGAGTTCAGTTATTCATGGTATTACTATAACAAATAAAAACCAGAGAAATTAAGTTCAGGGCAGCAATTGCCATGCATATCTTATGGCACGTTGGCATACAGACCTGCATGCCTTCCTACAGAGCTAGGAAGTCAGTTTTCATGAAGAACTTCGAGATATGTAATGAAGGAAGAAAAATGGAGTCCAGTGGCAGCTTTTTGGATGATGATCTGCCACTAGTAATACTGCTAATACCACTTGTAAGAGGAACTTTACATTGCCGAGTTCTGTGATTTGTGGGGATGAGTGAGATTGTCTGAATACTGGAAGCGTTACAACCTGCTGAGCTTGGCACTTAGCCAAGACTGATTTACCATCCTTCTTTTACTCAGTACTCTTTCCAACATCTGGATGAGTTCAGGTACATGGCAGAATACTGAATGGTACATGCACACTCATAGTAGAGCAGAAAATCTTTTTCAACAGATGTAAAGAATGAGTAAAGATATGCCTTACAGGTGCAGCAACAGATTGATCACTGTGGGTCCATTTAGGCAGAAGAGGGAATAAAATAAAAGGAATGAGAGAATTCAAGCCTCTAATGTAAGTCTGTTAAATTTCCAGTTTGACATGTTGTATTTTAGGACAAAACTGTAAGCTAGTTAACTAGACTCACCTGTGATAAAATAGCATCATTACCTAATTCCCACTATTGTAACTAGAAAAATTCTCTTATTTCAAATCCATGGAACTACACTGGGGTTTTTCCAATAACTCCAGTCACTTGGGTTGAGAACTGGGATTTAATGTTCCTTATACCCTCATTTTAACCTACATCTTAGTATAGCATATAATGTAAGCTAGACTTTTCAGATTTTGTTCCTTAATTCAGGTTTAGGTCTTAAAAGTCTTAATTTTTCCTCCTGCTAGCTATTGTAGTCTCTCCATGGAGTGCTTCAAGTAGAGGATAACAACAGCCTCTGCTCTTCCCTCTTTCTTTGCACTTTCCAGTTACACCTAGAAGCAGAGTGGGAGAACCTGCACATGTGTTCCAAGAAATGAGTGGTGCGGATCTGATAATGCATGTGAAATAGCATGCAGGTTTTGGTATAGCTGTTGTAACAGATTTTGTCTGAGAAGATATATCTGGATATGAATTTGAAAGTCAAATTAGTATCTGCTTTTCATTTTTAGCTAATATTCCATGTTAAAGATGCATGGCACAAGATCCCAGCCTGAAACTGAGGAAAATGTTTGCCTGCTAACCCTTAGAAATGTGTGCTTGTGTAGCTATACAGCACTTGTAACCAGAAAAAATGCTTATTGTAAATCATACTTATGGTTATGTCCAACCCAGGGGTAAAATGATGTCAGCAGAATTGTTTTAATGAAAAGTGTAGCTTTTTTTTTCTTTTTTTTTTCTTTTTTTTTTTTTTTTTTTTCTGCAGGGGTTTTATTTTTCTACAGGGTTCCCTTCAGATTTCTTCAGTACATATATATGTATTGATCGTCTTCTATTTGGTGCATTAATTTAAAACTCAGAGAAATACTGCCTGTGAAGAGCAGGCTCAAAGATAAGAACTGTGAATTACGTAAACAGTACCAACTAATGCTTCTTATAGCTGCCTGTGAGCACTGAAACAGTGTTAATTTATCCCTTACTACTTGAAAACACAGCGTCTTGGTTTATTTGTCCCATTTGTGAAATTGTAATTGAATGTTTTGCAAATAAAATGCTGTCATTGTGATTTCAATAACTTAGTGATACACAAAAATATAATTTTAACTACGTTCTCTATATGTAAGCTCCCTACCGCCCCCCCACCCAAAAAAAAAAGAAAAAACCACAACAAAAAACAACCCAAGTGGGCAAAATATGCTAACCAATGTGATACTCAGTAAGTCTATTTTTACGTTAAACTACTTCAGGATTTGCCAGTAACACAGGAGAGATTAGTGCACTAAATCCACTAAGCACAAGTGTATGGGCTTTTTTGTTAGTATCTCAGCTCTGTTAGTGCTGTTGTGTTGCTACTTAGATCTGTTGTTGCTGGTACTGTTGTTCCACCTACACCTGTATGTGGCAATATGTAATTGTTTCTTCCAAAAGCTTGCATCTCTTAGCACTTCATCTGCTTCAAAACTTAAGCAGGCGTGGTGCATGTCAGTACTCAAGCAGGTAGCTGTTGAAGAAAATCAACACTTATGCTGTAAGTAGAACAGTTGAGTTTATAGATGAGTTAAACACCTGTTTCTAGACCTACAC
>JBCJKH010069805.1:0-60222 GCA_039877255.1 Loriculus beryllinus | reverse complement strand
GCCTCGCCCGTCCGCCGGGGAGGCTGTGGGGCGGCCTGAGGGACCGCCGCCGCCTCCCGCCGCGCTCAGGCACGGCAAGGCACGGCGGTGCAGGGCAGGGCAGGGCGCTGCTGGGCCGGCGGAGGGGCTGGCCCGGCCCGGCCCCGCGGGCGGGCGGACCCAACGACAAACAGACCGACGCTCACATAGACGGACGGGCGGCGAGCAGCCCCATGGCTCTGGATTTATAAACACGGCGCGGATGGCGGGGCCGGGTCCCCGCGCCGGGCGCTGCCCCGCCGGGCGCTGAGGCGAGAGGTGAGGCGAGGAGAGAGCGGCGGCAGCGGCGATGGGGCCGGCGGGATTAGGTAAGGGAACGGAGCTGTGGGGAGCGGGGAGGTGCCCCCGGGCGTGGCGGTGCCCCCAGCGGGCCCCCGCCGGTGTGGGGCTGAGACTCGGGGCGGGGGCCGGGCCGTGAGGGGCCGCTCCCGGCAGGTGGGGAGCGGGCGGCCGCCGTTATGTAAAGCCGAAACGTGCCGCGGGAGCGGGGCGCCGACGAGAAACTTTCTGGTTTTGTCGCGTTTTCTTGTGTTTTACCCTCAAGGGAAAGCGGTGCCCGGGGGAGCTGCGGGGTTCGGGGTGCGCAGTGCGGGAACTCGAGGGGACACCGGCTTGGGGGGGTGCACCCCAAGGGCCGTTTTTTTGCGTCGTTCCCCGTTTCAGTTTCGATCTGTTTTCCGTATTTGGTCCCACATCCGCGTTGGAAGCCGGTGTGCTCGCCTCAGCACACGAGCGGCAGTCCCGGGCGCTGTTGGGCCGGGTGGGTTAATGCGGGCCCGGCCCCCGAACCGTGCCGGTGCGTGCCGGGGGGGGAGCCTGCGCCCGGCGGCGGTGGGAAGGACGGAGCTCGCTGAGCTGGCGCTGTGGCGTTCAGCGGCGGCTGTGTGAATGTTTACGGTGGGTAGCAGGGCCGGTGTCTGCAGGCAACAAGTGTATGTATGTGTCCCTGAAGCCCAGCTGCGGCGTCGGCAGTGACTGCCGATTCTTATGATTTCCTGTTCTCTCTTCTCCCTCGGCCCTCCCTCCTGCTCCCTTGCCCTGACAATGCACAAAGAGCAGGCTGCAGTGGGTGCAGGCAGCTGCCTGCCATGTGGGCTGCTGCCAAAGCCACTGAAGCAGCAAAACCTACAGGACTCTGGCCCTCCTGGGGCTGGTGCTGCCTGGGGCCAGGGGCTGTGTCGACCCAATCCCTCCTTCTGTCGCTTTGAACCCTGTGGATGTCCCTGCTTGTGCAGCCCGCGCTGGAGGCTGGGTCTGCTGCTTGAACTTTGTGTTTTGGGTCAGCTCGAGAATTCGCCCGAGAGGACAGTGCTGATCTGTGCGATGGGGAGTTCCTAACGCCGCCCTTTCTGCTCGCAGGCATTTACGGTTTGAACTCTGTCTGCGACCTCTCCCTCACTATTTACACGAAGCAAAGGTTGGTGTTCTGAATGCCTGAAAACATCAGGGTTTTGCCGAATATGGTCTTTTTAATCTGACTGTGGTGGATGTCATGTTGTTTTGCTGATATTCTTTGGCTGCGTGGGGTGAGAGTTTTTCCATTTAGTGTAGGGGTTTTATCAGCAAGGTTAAGTTTTAGTTTGCCATGTGCTTTGTGGATGAAGGTTTGGTAACACTACCGATTCATAAAGGCAAGGAATGTGAGTTGGGACAACTGGGTGAGTATTTCCATTGCTTCTGAAAGTGGTGGCAAAACTCGTGGAGGGCTCCAGTGAAAGCTGTGTTTTCTTGGATGGCTTTAGTGAAGTTGTACTTAATTGCCTGAATTTCACTGCTGGCTCGTTGGGTAACTGTGGGATATAGCTCATGTGCTTGGATCTGCCAGCTCTGCACAGAGGCCATGCCTTGGGTGGGGAATACGGTAAGCAAGGCTCGCACAGTGTTTGGAGGCTGAGTCCCAAGATGCCACGGGAGGGAAGTTCTGTGTGTGACCGTATTTTATAACTTCAGTTGGGTGAGTTTCAGTGTGAGAGAAACTCTTGCAAAATGCAGTTAGTTTATTGAAAGCAAATGCACTCAAACCTCTGTTTTGTTGTTGCCAAGAGGGAAAAAGTAGAAGCTATTTTTGGTGCGAGAGAGGAGATGGGGCAGGCACGAGTCTGGGGCAGGAAAACAGTGGTACTTTGTTCTTCTGGCTTCATGTGGGTGGTGGTTTCTGTTATTTAGCTGTGTGTTTCTGCCAAGTTGCAAAACATACCTGGTTCTGAAAACCCTGCGGAGGTCACGACTGGCTCTGAGGAGCTGGTGCTGGGCCCGGATGGGAGCACCTCCCAGACTGGCATCTCCAGCGCTGGAGAAGTGGGTGGATGCTTCTGGCTTCACACCTCTGAGCACCACGGAGGTGACTGGGGTGGTTTTTTGTGACAGGATCTGGACTGAAACCATAAACTTGTTTCTCGCAAGCCACCGAGCGGCTGCTGCTTGGCAATACCTTTCACTTGCTAATGGCTGTGGTTGGATTGGAACCAAGTCGCCTCGAGTGGAGGTTGTACCAGTCCCTGGAGCCATCCTGTGCTAAATCCAAAGAGGGTTTGGTTCAGGCTGTGTTCATGTCTTGTAATTAGGAGCTGCAGTCTGGCGAAGGCAGTTTTGTTATGATTGGTGGTGAAGGCGTGCATGCAGCTGTGCTGATAGCTGCATGTGTCGAGAGAGCTACCAGTCTCATTTCCATGGCAGCTCTGGACTGTGCTAGCTGCAGTTGGGTCATAGGAGACATCTTCATCTTCCATGGCATGGCTGTAAATTACCTGTCCCCTTGATGGCTCCTTCTTGATGGTTCTTCCTGCTGCTGGTTCTGGTTGTCAGTGGCCTCTGCTGAAATGCAGTTCTGTTTGCTTTCAGATCATCCTGAGAGAAACCTGTGTGAAGCCAGCCATCATTTACATGTTTGAGATACTGTCATCTTCTCAGCAGTTTGTGGATGAGGAAAGTTATAATCTCCCCAGTTTCTAGATGAGTAGGTAGGAAAGGAGGATTAAATTGGTAAATTTTCAGAAGTGGGTTTTGGGCAGCTAATTTGAGCAATTGAAAAGGTGCGTGGGCTCGAGAGGGCCTGTGTTGGGGTGCAGTGCTGCCCATCCATAACCCAGTGTCTCATTCTGACCAGATCACTAGGCAGGTCTGAAAACTGGGGCGAGTGAGGTTGCATGAAGTTCAGTGTGTCAGAGCAAGTCTGCTGGAGAGCTGCTCAAGAGGAGTCTCTTTCCCTGGGAGTGCTTATACCTGCTCAGTGTGAGGGCTTGTTGCTCCCAATGGCAGAGTACTGGTTCCCTCCAGGGTTTTGTGCCTGCAAGCAGTGATCCCCCAAATGCAGACCATGGGCTAGATGCAGGGGTGCTTGGGGATGGAAATCTAGGGCAATGTGTTCTTAAAAGGGCTGTTATCTTTGTGCAGCTGCATTTGTGCGAGCTGTGGCTTCACTGAGAGATGTCAGTGGAGAGCAGGGTCACCTTTAATGGAGCTAGAAATGAGGTACAGCAGCATCCAGTCGCCTCTGTGATTAGTGACTGAGGCTCTTGCAGCTGCTTAAGGATTTGGCCATCATGAGGTCATGAGTTTTCATCTAGGATGTTGTGGCACAGGCTCTTGCATGGCTTTGAAGGGCCTTTGCTGGGTATTGACATAGGAAAGTGGTAGAGGATTGCTATTTACGGCTGGACTTGGGCTGGCACGCAGGTGGCAGGGTCTCCAGTGTGCCCTGTAACATCGAAGGGATAGATCTTTGTATTGCAGTAGAAAATGGAAATGCATTTCACTTAATGAGCCTGGCTGGATCAGAGATGCGTCCTAAAAAAGGACTGAAGAGAGGAGCTGGAGCTCCAAAACAAAGAGCATAAATATGCCTGCAAAAGCCTGGTCAGAGTGAGGGAGGGATTGGGTAGGAAGGGGAGGATGACAAAAGAGCAGAAGGAACTGAGTGATTTGGCAGTTTTGGGAAGCGAACCCTGACCTGTGCACGAGGCAGCAACGGGACTCTTGTGGGAATTGAGAAATCTGGGTTTCTCCCCCAGTCCTGCTCCCTACCCCCCTAGTCACTTCCCTTCTAGAGGCCACCACTTCTCCCTTCCTGCCAACCTGCCTCTGGCAACTGGAGCCTTTCTGGGATGTCCCTTATTAAAGGCAAGAAGGGGATGTTTTTGGTGAGTGGGCAGTGCTTACATGGTGCTGCTCCTGCTAGCTTCATGGTGGGAAGCTTGGAGAGATGGGATGTGGTTGTGGTTGGCCAGGCAGGAAGAGGCACTGATTGCTGCGGACTCTGCTGCTGACAGTGTGTGCCTGGCTGCTGGTCTGGATTAGGCTTGGAGGGGTCTGGAAAGGAGTTCTGCCCGCAGGGGAGAGGTGCTGGCATTGGAGGAAAAGCAGTAAAGATGGAGCTAAATGGCTGTGATTGCTACCACAGTGGCTGGAGGAGAGCTGGGGCACAGGGGGAGACGGGGAGAGCAAAAGCAATCAGCAGGGTTATGTGCCTGCTGGGTGGCATGGAGGATGTTGATAATGGTTAGTGCTCTCAAGCGCTTTATAGCTGCGGAGCACTGAATAAACATTAACGAATGTGTAGGATAGCAGTTTTGTCTACTTACAGAGAAGGGAAGTTAACTCCAAATTAACTTTATGATCCGTGAAACTGAAGGTTATTTAAAAAAATAGTAACATAAATGGAAATGCTGAAGTTTTCCAGAGTCGCTGCTTGTTGCTTAATGCCTTCCATTTTTTCACTCCCAGTCTATGTTTTTGGCTCAGGAACAAATTACAGGCAATATCAGCTTACGCTTGGATTTGAACCCACATCGCTCTTAGTCAGCTGAAATATTTCCCCTTATCGCCGCTCCCATAATGTTTATTTTAGACTGGATAGCATCATGGCTTTTCTGCTTGCAGTGGGGAGAAGCCACTCTTGGAGACAGCCCAGCACCTTGGAAAGAAATGATTTCAAAGCTGGTTTGGTTTCTGGACAAGGTACATCTTCATTTTCCACTGAGAGCTTTGTGCAAGTCTGTATCCCAGAAAGGTTTGTGGCATTAAAAACCCAGGAGGCAGCAGAGGGATGAATTGTTGACAGATATAAAATCATATGACAAACATATAAAGCATTCAGACGTGAGGCCAAGGAAGGAGGAGGGTTGCAGGGGGTTGTGGAGGGAGAAAGGTCGAGTAAGTTGTTCTGGGTGGGAGGAGATGTGCAGGCGCGGGCAGACTCTGGTGGGTTCAGCCTGCAAGGGGAAGAGAAGGCTTTCAAGAGGAGGCATGTGGCAAGGAGAGTGCTGCCGTCAAAGGGCAGGGAGCCCTCCGTGTCCTGGGCTGCTGGTGGGAAGAGGAGCAGGAAGAGGGCCAAGTCCAGCCTCAACAGCAGTAGTGAGGCCAAGAGGAGTGGGGCTGCCCTGGGAGGAGGCAACGTCATGGGGCCCAAACGGTTTCCTCCTGTGGGAAGTGGTCAGAAGGAGAGTGCCAGTGCTGGGGCCGCAGGGGACACGTCGGGTATTGTCTGTGGGAGCTGCAGCCCCGGCTGTGGCTCTCCCGATGGGTGGTGCGTGTGTCGAGGGAGGGAGAGCCGGCAGGATTTCCTCTCTGCGGCGCTGGCTCCCGGGTTAATAACTAACCAAGCAGTCTAGGTTTATCCTTTCATTGTGGAAGGGAATTATTTACATAATACCACTCAGCGTAATCTTTATTTAGCATTGTTTCCCTGGCGTAACACTGGACAGAGTGGCAGCGCTCAGAAAGGCAGTTTCGGTCCAAATATGTGGGAAGTTAACCCTTAACCATCTGAGTGTGCTTCTCCCTGCCTGTGCAGGGAACTGGCTGTAAACTGAAGAAACTCCAGTGCTTTGGCTATCTTTCACCCAGGTTTAAATCATCTTCAGGCTGGTGCTTTGTGCTGATACCTGAATGCTTCTCACCAGCTTCCTAAACAACACAGTTAAGGTTTGTCCGGTGCATGTTGGGGCAAGAGGATGGTTTGTATTGTGCTCTTCTGCGTCTCTATGTTGGAGAGGCAGAATGAAAGAAGTGTGTCAGCCCGTGGGTGGAGGATGACAGGATTTGGGAACGTTCCTGATGCGAATCATCCCATTGTCTGTGATTAGTCCTGGAGGACTTACTGTCTCCCAGGAGGGCAGGTTTCATTCTCCTTGGGGAGTGTGTAATTGTAAAGTCTGGAGGCTTAGGTGGTTGTGTAAAGACCTGGGGCCCAGTTATTGTGGCACACTGTGGTGGAGGACTGAGCCCTGGGCTTGGCTTTCAGTGGGATGTGGTGGGAGAGTTGAATCAGTGAGTAGGATGGCAAGGCAAAGCCAAGCTTCCTGAAAATCTGCCTGTACCTCCAGCTGTGCAGTGCTGGCTGCAGAGGGTGGAGGGTGTCTTTGTGCTGTGGGATGTGTGGGCCTTTAACAAGCTGTGGCAAACAATGGAAAGTTGGCTTTCGTCTGAAAATATTTTAAAACCCTGTAAAATCACTTCCAACAGCTCCGTTTTTATAGGCCCAGGTCTCAGCTGCACGGTACTTGATCGCTTCGTAAATAGCTCAGTCTTTCGCCTCTGCAAACTCGATGAACACGCAGTGCTGCAGGAGGATGGGTTTGCACATGGTTTATCGGTGGCAGCACCTGGCTCACAGAGCAGCACTTTGCAGCTCTGCAGAAGTGTTTACTGCTGAGGCCTCAGGATCTCTTTGGCCTGGTGTTGCAAGGAGCTGGTTTAACCAAGTCCCCAGTGACTTACACTGAGCCCTGGTGGTGCACACGCAGTCCAGGCTGGACTCTGGCATGCAATGGCCTCTCCTGTCAACCTCACCTATGGGCAGTGCACGTCTTGTGTCAGTTTGATGTTGGTGATGCGGAGGTTACCCCATCAATCCTGAAACTGCTGGGACAAAGGTAACTTGTTAACACCCTCCTTTGAACCAATTACACCTGGCAGGGTGAGTTTGCGTTGGACCAGTGTTGAGACATGTGACTGCAGCATTCCTGATCCCACTGCTTCTTGAAGCCCTAAAGGTTTGTCTACTGACTCGTCAAGCCGTTGCTGTTAGTGTCATGCGATTCACGATATGTGTTATGTAAATCCTGGGTGTGTAACAGTGGTGGTGGTTGCTATCAGAGCTGTGAACTCCAGGAAGTTTCTCCAGTCATTAGCCTGGGGGTGTTTTTCCTGCATCAGAACCTTAAATAACTGTGTCCCCTCTTTGGCACTAGAGTTCTGCTTGGTAAACTCCTTCCTGTTGGAAAGGCTCCCTTGATCAAGCCCCTGTTTTTCTGTAGGGACCACGTCATATAATTCCATTAATAAACTTTTTAAGTTTCATCTTGAAAGCAGTTACAGCTTTCTTTTTTTCCCCTGCCTTTGCTGCAGAGTTTCAGGCTCATGCCAAAGTCTTGGCTTCGTTTCTAGGTCACCGGTCTGCCCTTTCATTTCCCCCTCACATTGAAGTTGGACGGCTTGTTTTGATTTGGTAATATGTGAGGTGGTGTCCACAGACAAAACCAGGCAGGCTGGTGAAATTCATGTTTCCCTGCAGCCTTGTTCCTGTTGTGTGTGTGAATAATAATTTCCAAATGCTAGACCAGAGGTGATTAAAAACTGTCAAAGAAATAAAATGCAGCTAAGTCTGCATTACAGGAATGTGTGTCCAGTGTTTTGGGAGACTTCTCTGACCTGGGAATGGAAAAAGCCTTCAATATTCTTCCTAAAGGCTTTCTAGTCTTAAATAAATGTCGCCTGGGACGTGCTGATGAGGCAGCCTGAGAATATAAGGGCTGTGCAGGACATTGTGTGCCTGGGGTTGGTATCTCTGGCTCCCTGTGCTCTGCAGAGGTGTTTGGGATCCTGAGCTGCTGTTGCAATGTTTTTGCACAATGTGGCCCAGGTACCCAGGCAGCTCTGCTGTGGGCTTGCGCCTGAAGCCACTGAGCATGGCTGGCAAAGGGTGGAGGGCTGAAAGGCTTCTCTGCAGCCTGAGTGGATGCTTGAGTGGATGTGAAGAGCTGAAAATCCTACTGGGGAGCAGCACACGGTGTCTGTTGCGTGCTCTGAGGGAGTACAAGTGCTTGGTTTTTGCTGAGCTGCAAGGTAATTGGATGTTCAGAGGTTTTTATGCAACTCGGGTGTTGGGGCCGTGAAGCAGTTGTCATGTCATCAGTTAGATGCATTGAGCATCTTTATTTTTGGAGCAAATGATCCTGCTGACAGCATGTACAGGAGGTGTCAGCCAGTCGTTTTCTTCTTCCTCTCTATTTTTTCTTCTTCATTTGTAAGTTTTAGCCTTGGCTTTGCTTCACTCTCTTGACAGGGTAGCTGCTAAAGAATTTTAGGGTTTTGATTTTTGATGCCTATGTGTGTCTTAAGATGCCACGATTAGAGATGCATTAGAGCTGCTGTGGTTTTGGTCCAGAACTCAGCCAGCTGCCAGCAGCGTTCCTGAGGGCTGTATGGTGGTGATGGACTGAGCAGCACTGCAGGATTTTGGGTTTTCTCCAGCATTGTAAAACCGAAGTAAAGAGAGAAGTCAGCATGTACCTTAAGGGTTGTGTT
Source organism: Loriculus beryllinus (assembly GCA_039877255.1). NCBI lineage: Eukaryota > Metazoa > Chordata > Aves > Psittaciformes > Psittacidae > Loriculus > Loriculus beryllinus. The sequence continues at coordinate 51,657 of JBCJKH010069805.1, read as the reverse complement.
TTTGTTCTGGCTCTCTCGCTGTGGAATGCTAAGGTTTGCATTTTCTCTGCAGAGATTGATGCTCTTGAGATGTAGAGCACTTCTGTGAATGTCCTTCTACTCTGCCAAGAGCCGGTGAAAGCTGAGAAACAGGGAGTTTGGTTTGCCCAGAGGTGGAGGAGACGTGCTGCAGAGGCAGACACAAGCATGCAGGCACCCTGGTTGCTCCTGCTTCCTCTGCCAGAGACGGTGTGAGTTCTGCTATCTGTTTCAGTAAGACAAGAACTTCAAGCTCCATCTGTGGCTTATTTTTTTTTGCACTTTGTTCAGTTGTGCTTTTTAAATGTCTGTGGATTTCTTCTCGGCAGGAGGCTTTATTCCCCACACAATGTATTATTGTGTTTGTCTTGCTCTAGTTCCTTGTTTTATGCGGAAACACCTTGAACCTTTGGCTGAGTTGGAAGATGGGTGCCGAGTCAGGCACCAGGCGTGGGGCTGTTCCAGGAAGGACATGTCTGTGCACGACTTCAGGCTTGAGTTACCCGGTTGCTGCTTGAGGCATTAGATGTGTTTGGCTAACGCAGGCACTCCCCTGTGTTTTGATCAGGCAGTCTACACGTACTTATTTTTGTTTTATGGAGCCTGATCCCTAGGGTAAAGGAGGCTGTAGCCAGAAATAAGTGAGTGTTCACACTTGCCTTTATGAACTTCTTGAGTATTTTGCCAATTAATTCTTAGGTAACCAAAGCTAAAATACTTACTGTAAAGGACACTGCCAGGAATGCTGCTAACCTGGGGCCTGATCCTTTTTTTTTCCCCTACTTATTCCAGTTTTGCATAAACTTGATGAAGTTGCCTCTGCTGTCTTGGCCATTGCTGTCTGCTTTGTGAAGCTGCTCAACCAGCAGAGGAAGAGTCTGAATAAATAGAGCAGCTTTGCCTTGCAGTCTTGCCAAGTCAATTTGGTGTGTATGTTGAGGAGGCAGAACAATTAGTTACAGAGACAAATGGCTCTTCTCTGTGTTGTGCTCTCCCATCACACAGCCAGCTCCCAGCACTGTGATAAGCATAACAGTGAAATCTGTATTAAGCAACCAATTAAGGCATCTGCAGAAGAAGGGGGGGGGGGGGGAAGTAGCAACTCAACATTAACCTGCTAAGAAAGGTGAAGCTGAATTATGTCCCTTAATGGGTTTGGGGCTGTCAAACAAGGGTGATTCCTCCTGCCTTTTTCATAGCATCTAGCTGACTTCTTTCAGGCTGTATTTCTGAGATATGGGGGCTTTGGCTGTAACGCAGGCTGAAGTTTGGTACCTCACCATGCCTTTATCACAGTGCTTCTCCTTTCTATTATTTCTAACCCTGAGAATGAATGTCTTCAGCAAAGAGTCGTGCTTTGGGTTGAGTTGGCACCACTTTGGGGGATAGTATGTGTGCTGCAGGGAGGGATGGGGAGCCAAGGGACAGACAGCCTGAACACAGGGCATAGTGGCTGTAATTTCCAGTTTGATTACATTTCAAACCTCTGTTTTGTGTAAATTTCACAGTCCTGAAGTGCTCCAGCTGTGAGGTTTTCCTCTCGAGCCTCTGCACAGACCTGCATGCAGCCATCTCTCACGTGTCTCTCTTTAGCAGGGGATAGACCGATTTTGCAACAGGTAACACAGACTCTCATGTAGGGTTTTTGTTGCATTCCTGCAGCAGCAGTGATTGGAGTCAGGCACTATTGGTAGCAGTTATGCTCTTTTCTGGGCAGCTGGGAAGGTCTGTGGCATTTTCTCATTTTCCATGGGCTGGCGATCAGCTCCCTGGTTCACAGCTGTGGCTGGGAGTGCTCCTCTGTGGCAGAGTTTGGGTTTTTCCCATCACCCTCCCTGTGCCTGTTGCTGCTTTGTGTTATTTATGGCTGTGTTACCTTTGTTCCTTGAATCCTGTTTGTGCTCCCAGGGAGCCTGGAGTAGCCTGTGTTTTTGTGCTGTTGGCTTTGCATGTCCAGGGGAGGGGAAAGTTGGTCAGATGCCATCCTCTGTGCTCTGTGGCTTAGTTAGGCACAGATGAACAGCAAGTGAGAGGGGAGGGTCCTTTCCCAAGGGAGTTTCAAACCACTCTGCTACAGGAGCTTTGCTGAATTGCAAATTGCTGTTTTTCTCCCACTTCTTTTCTAAATCTGCTGTTGTGGCAGTGGCAGTAGTGCTGTGGTGCATGGGTGAATGTGTGCTGCAGTGTAGAGTTGTAACTGACTGATGTGATGTTGATCATGATGTGGCTAATGAGACTTAAAATACACTTGCTTGTTTGGGGAAATGCTGTAACACAGTGGTCTCTTCCCAGGCCCTGCAGCAGATGTGCTTGGCGTGGTGTTTGGAGAGATGGACAGCTTTCTGTGACTGATGGGGTTCAAATTCTTAAGGAAAACCAGCATCTTCTTGTTTCTTCCCCCACTCAAACCCAACCAACCAAAAACCAGGTGAAGGGCAGGTTCCACACGTGTTCTGCTTACTTCTGCCTGCAAATGCATCTTCTTGGTGTCATTAACCTGGTTGCTGTTTGGTGCTATTTTTAGCAGCCTTATGATCTATGGACGAGCTCTTCCAGTAAGTGGTTGTGAACAGCTCAGTCTGGAGTGGGAGGTGTTTGTGCACCACCCGGGGTGTCCCCTGGGCCGGGGGGTCCTGCCTGGAGGAGCTGGATGTGGATTTCCCATCTGCACACAGGGAATTTTGTGTAAAGCATTACTCGTCAGTTCCTGTGCCCATGGTAACCGACTTGGATGCATCAAACTTGACTAATTAACCTAATGGAGAGTTGTTTCCAGGCTGTGGCTCTCCCCTCGGATTTCAGAGCAGGACTTGTGTTGTCTGATCCACCAGCAGCCTCTGCAGCCAGCACTTTCTCAGAGTGATTTCTCTCCCCTGTGTCTGCATGAGTATGGGACAATGGCGCTGAACCAGATGGATGTTTCAGGAGCATCTCTTGCTCTGCATTTCCCTCTTACTTTTATAATCTCTCAGCTTCCCATGGCAGGAAGGTCCCAAACTTGGATGTGAAATGCTTGCTCTGATTTCTTTCTCCTTCGACTAGGTGAGGTGGAACTGAATACTTTCCTGCACCTCTGTTCCTTTACTGCACTACCAGACGTCTGCCACCCTGACTTCTGCTGTTTAAAATCTAGTCAAATCCTCAGGCGTGAAACGAAGCAGCACATCTTGAACATGTCTGTGTACATCTTTGAGTTTCCTCGTCTGAATGTAGCAGTTAAAGGCGTTGCTGCTTTGCACTGTTCCTCCTGGGTTTAATTATTATTTCAGTGATTGGAGCTGCAGGCTGCAGCAGGGACTGAAGAGCTCAGCCTCAATTAAAACCCATCCTGTGCCAGGCAGATAGCAGCAGGCAGCACTGCTATTCTCAAGTGTCTCCAGCAGTCCACCTAAACACCATGTGATCCCTTCGGTTGAGAAATCTGAGTAGGCAGAAAGCAGTTTCTGGGATAAACCTTGGGAGTGCTTCCCAAAATAGCCTGGAAGCGAGGTTTGGCCTTCCACAGCTGCCCTTGGTCCTCGAGGCTGGTCACAATTTTAGGTGGATTACTAAATATTGCTAACCTCTGATCTTCAAAAATCACAAGACCCTATTTTTTTTTTTTTTTTTTACTTTTTGATACTGCCTTTGGTGTGTTTGAACTTAAAGGGTTTGCATTTATGTGGCTTTTTAGCCTTAATTATAAGTACCGGGATCTTCCTTCCTTGTGCTTCCAGCTTTTTCTCAATGAAGCTGAAATCACGGTGCAATTGATGACCTCATGTTTGACCCTTCCAAACCTCTTGGGCAGCCCAGCAAACAAATGTGGTGTGAGAGGAGCAGAGGAGAGCAGCCTGAGCCATTATGCTGGTCAGTCATTGACTAAGACTCTTGTTTTCCTTCCTTTGAAGATCTGCTTAATCATTGGCATTGCAACCCCCACTGTGCTGGGTGCCTGGAGGGGTTCACTGGCTGCTCCCTGGGATGTCCCGGGTGATGCTGGGGATAGTGGGGGGGGGCTTTAGAGAGTCCAGTGCTGTAATCAGGTTTTACTGGAGAAGAGATTGTCATTGATATCCCTGGGATTTGGCATCTGTATAAATACACAAGCTGAGCTCTGTTTAAGTGTGTAGGTTCACGTCAGTTCATTTGCCTGGGAATAGGGTGGGGAGCATCCCAGGACTGTGGTCTCTCTGTGGGATTTCTATTCCCAATATAAAACATAGATGCTGGTGAGGTGGGGCTTGCAGAGGGTAAATTCCAGCCAGTGCAGCAGGATAAAAGTGACAGTTTCAGACATGGCTGATTTCAGGCCTAATTGAGAGATGGGGATAAAAACTGCGTGGCTAAAACTGGTACTGTCACACTGATGGGAGACTTGTGTCCATGGGCCTGGGTGCTGCAGGGGTGACTGGAAGTTTGTGAGGCAGCTCTGGGATCTCAGGGTTTTGAGTTGATTTTCCACCATTATTTACCATAATACCTCTGGGTGATACTGAGCGTTCAGGAGATGCTGCAGAACTGAATTCACGCAGGAGAAATGAGACTGGATTCTTTATGTTGGAAATAAAAATAATCTGCTTTTGATCCTGCTTGTGGCTTGGAAAATGGAAGAAAATGGATAGTGGGGGAGTTAAGGCCCTGGCTTTCTGTGCGCCTTATTTCATGGACTTTCTTGTCCTTAGTGTATTTGCTCATGTGTCAGTGGAACTGAATTTCATTGGCAGAAATGTGATTTGAACAGATATCTTGGATTCACTCTCCTTTGCTTGCCTAAGGGGTGATTTTTAAGCTAGATTTCCAGGAGTATGCTTGCTCTTGCTGTGGCTTTGGCTGCCCTGCTCTCCTCTCCCAGACTGGCTGGCTGCACTGGGAACATCTCTGCAGAGAGCAGTGTGTGTTTCATGCTCACCCGGTACCGAGCAGAAGCCATGAAAAATGTCATTCGGATGACAGTGATTTGGGGTAGCTCTAGAAAATGATTTTCTGCTGGTGGATACTTCCAAACTATTTCCCTCCACCACCACCCCCCTCTTCCCCAAAACAAAAGGAGAGATGAAAGGATTCATTAGGAATTATTCACTCAGCTCTGCCGCCTGTCTGAGATCTGGCTGTCTATGTTCATCCCCCAGCTCAGGGGAGGTCAGAGGCCATCTCCCTGGGGAGGATTTGCTGTTGACTGAATTGCACTCTGTCATTATCCTGCTGGATAACGAATGCAGTGGCCTCATTGGCACTGGCTTCAGAAAAGGCACGGTCATCTGCATGTGGCCTTGGGGCATGAGAGGCGAAAACCTAAGGAGAGCAGCGAGGAAAACCTCATCTTGTGGGAAAGATACGGGAGGGACCGGGGCGATTTGCTTGCTGTGTGGTGCTGAGCAGCTCTGTAGCTGCTCTGGACCTCTGAGTTTATCTTCATGGAGGTGGGGGGACACAGCAAGAGGGTTTTAAGGACAAAGCCCCTTTTGGTGGGGTGAAACTAGTTAGATTTGCTCCTGTTTTCCTCAGTGGAAAATGTGGTTTGGTTGTGACACAGTCTGAGATCTCTTAATGAGATTTAAACCATTTCCCCCCCATTTGTTTTGTTTTCAGATAGATTTCCCGAAAGAAAAACATACAAATCCCCCTGAGCTAATTGGTGTGTGATTTGAATTCAGCTGCTACCTTAGAAGAGCTTTTCCAGCAGCTGATCTGAGAACAACCTTTCCCATAATATTGTGGGTTGTCAGTCAGTGCTGAAAGATCTTGAAGTTGCTGGTGGAGAGGAGATGCGTGTTGTTTGATATGCAGCGTCTTTTAGTTTGAGTGTCATAAAACACTCAGACGTGTGAAAAAGACCTTAATGGAGAGAGACTATCAGAGGGATGGAAGTCTTGGTAGCTGTAAGTGAGTAAGCAGCAGTTGTGGGTTAAGGAAGTAGATCAACCTGAAGGAAATTTACATTTTAAGTACCAATTTCAGGTGATACCAATGGCCTTGTGCCTTGATCTTCTGGCAGCCTCAGGCTTAGAAAGGTTTGAGGCTCTGTCCTTCCAAGCGTGTGGCTGCACATTGCTGAACTGCAAAGGGGTGTCCAGATACAGCCCTCTGAAGTTAACTTTTGAGCTTCAAAGGTTGGCCTTCATTGCCTTGAGGTTAAGTTGGTTCCCTGGAAGATGCTGTGATAGAATTGCTGGCCCAGGTAATCTGCGTCTTCATGCTGAGCAGCAGAGAGGAGGGCAAGAGTCTGAGTGTCTGCTTGTTGCTGTCATCTGTCTGCAATCAGAAATGTGTGAAATGGCCTTTTGTGTTACTGTACAGTGTGTGTGAGTGCATATTTAAGTGGCTAGCAAGTACCTCCAGTTGCTAGAATGGATCGCATCACCATTTTACATATAGACTGTGATGGTTCACATCTGAATGTCCTGACAATATAGTACAGGAGGAGGTGGTCTTAGTGCGTTTTAAATCGTTCACCTGAAGCAGGGTAGTAATTGCTTGAAATCACAGTAATTCTACCACCAGCATTAAAGGGTGTAAAATTATCCTGTCCTGTAATAAAGTAAAATATACAGCTGCCTGGGAAATGCTTATTGTGGTAAACAAAGTGCGTGGGATTGGTTGGGAATCAGTTTCATTGCTTTTTAAGGGCCTGATTCTCCTTATCACTGCAAGAAATCCCCCTCAAAGGCTTTGGGCTGCTGTTCAGCTGTGTGGTGCATGACCAAGTAGTAGCTTGTAGCATTTATGAACTAGGACAGAAGTAGATCCCTTTATTCAGGCCGAGCCGTATAAGCCTTCAGTACTCTACACTAGGCCCCAAATTTGCTTGTGTTATAAATAAGTCTGTGGCTGTGTGCTTGTGTTTCTTTTTTTAAGCTGAAGGCAACCCCTTAAGCTCTTTTCTGCAGGTCTGTTCAAGCTGGGGCATGGGGAATTCCTAAGAGGATTATCATGGTTTACTTGATACAGAACTTGAACTTGAGCAATGGCTTATCTTATCAGTGATAAAAGACATGGAAATGAAGTTTACGTAACCAAAGAGGCCTTGAACATGGCTTTTTTCTCCCCAGCTTCCCAGAATGACAGATCTCCTGAGTTCTTCCCTGCACACAACTGCAGTGTTCCTGTTATCTGCCCTGGTACTGCTGGCAATCATTTATTTCCAGTGCTGTTTGGAGTGGTTCTCTAAGTAAAGAAGAAGAAAGGGATCCAAGTGGAGGGCTGCAGAGGCTTAGCAAGGCAGCTTGTGCTGGAAAGCTTGCTGTCTTTGCTGAGACACTGGTGCTGGTCATGGCTTGGCTGCAAGCTTCTCCGCTGTGCTTGGCAGGTCATCTGAAGAGCCACAGAGCAGACCCACTTCACCAGTGGGCTGTAAGCATGGGGCTGGCAAGTCTCTAAAGTGATAAGTAAACTTGACTCAGAACCAGAAAAGGCCTGGGAATAGGTAAAGGTGCCGGTCTGTTGTCAATGAATGGGGAAAGGCAAATGAGTGGGGAGGGCTGGGATAATCATTCTGGGGACAGGTAATAGATAAATGCAGACAGATGTCTGGTGCTGTACTCCAGTTCTGCTGACTGCTTGCTGTGATATAGGGTGGGACACAGCATTTATACCTCTGCATGGAGGGGAAGGGGTGAAGCACCTTTTCTGCTGCCCGAGGACACTGGCCTTGAGCATCATGGCACAGAGCTGTGGTCAAACCCAGTGTGCCAGATTTGTGGCTCTCACCTTCTCATCCTGTGCGTCAGAGGGAGCAGATATGCGATGCTCAGCAAGCAGCTACACCAGGCATTGGGAAGGAGAGAGGAGCCCTTCCACTGTCAGATTTTGCTGGGTTTGCTCTCCCTGGTGTCCTGTACTTGCCTCATCTGTGCCGTGTGGAAGGAAAGTGACTTTTTAAGCTGTCTCTGTCACAGCTTGTGACAGTGCCACAGAGATCCATGCGGTGCTGTGCTTCCTGCAGAAGGATTCTGCAGACAGTGGAAGGCTGGCAGCGTGACAGCACTTGTTACAGGTAACCTTCAGGAACTGCCATGCGCGGCCTCACTGAGCTCTGTGGCTCCGAGCACATACAGTATTTACACTGGGCTTCTTGAGCTTCCCTGAAGGCTCTGAGCCTGCAGCTGCCTCTCTGTGCTCTGCCCCATGTCCTCACGCTCCAGTGCTTGGGGTTGGTGCTGGCTGCTGGGCTCCTATACCAGCAACCCATCCTGCCGGAGGGGACTGACACCAGCCCTCCCTGTGTGCATGGCACAAAGATAATCTCCTTTTGGCCTCCTTAAAGTGGTGCTTTTGAAGCCTTGGGTGAACCAGCACTGAATTTTCACGCTTGGGTATGCAGGGAATGAGCCGTTATGAAGAGCAGCACCTGCACAACAGCTCCTTCTTGAGATGCAAACGAATGACATGGGATGAGCTCTTCTGTCGAAGCAGGTGACCTGCTCAAGTGGCTGTGTGCAGAGTTAAAAGCCAAAACCTAAGCAGTGAGATGTGAGGATTTTTCTTAGGTTGTCTTGATTGTGTTTTCTCATCCCACATGGGGTGGGAGGAAGGAAATGTGATAATATCTGGTTCTAGTAAATGACAGTGCTGAACAGCAGCACCTGAAAGACTTTGTGGCGATGGAGCCTGCGTAGGTGTGGGGAGGCAGCGCTCTGTGCCACATCGGGATGTTTGCCCCAAAGGCTGGTCATGTATTTTCTCTGTTTCCTGGGAAAAAGGTTGGGAAATATGTGTCTGAAGGGTAGGACTATGGGATGGGTTCAGGTCTGGCTTTGCTCTGGTGCCCCCAGAGTTGTTGGCTTTCATGTCTTCCACAGACCAAGGAGTGATGTTCCCAGTAGCAGCTGGCTGGAGGTTGAGCTTGGGTTTGGTTGCTGCAGTTGGTTCAGCTGCATGATCCACCCACAGCCATCCTGCTACTTGTAGTGCAGAGTAGTTGTGTGTGTGCTTAATGCTGTGCTCCTTTCAGTGGAGCATCAGCTGCGATTCCTACTTAGTGGATATGAAGAGCAGAAAACTGTCCTCCTGGGTACAGCGCTGCTTGGGAATGGTGGGAGCTGCTGCTGCTTGTGAACACTTATCATCAGAGGGAAACCCATGGAGGGGCATTAAAATCCCACTTTATTATTGTTAATTTCCAGTAATACTTATTCCATGAGAGGCTTGTGGTGAATCATTGCTTGGACTTGCTCAGTGGGGAAGAGCAGGACAGACTGCCTCAAGCTGAGGTCCCTTGGCCATGTCAGCTCTGAATCCCTGGCTCCTCTAGTGTGGATTTAATTTCCACGGTGCTGCAAATGCTTCCCCAGTGCCCAGCTATCAATTGAAAAGCAGTGGGGGGGGCCCATAGGGGGGGATGGTGATGGTGGGGAATGACTTGTGGTCTCCATGGCAACCTACAGATGATAAATAGATCAATGTGCTGTTCTGCACCATCTGAAACTCAAGCGGTGCTGGCTAAATCTGGGGGCTGCCTTTGCCTGCCAGATCCTGCTGTGGGGCCATTAGTGTGAGACAGCTCAGCACGAAAACCTTCCCATCAGCGTGCCTCTCACAATGGGCACTTCCCCTGTTTGCTGTGCAGGGTTTGTGCTGCAAACCCACATTCTGCTCTCCAGAGACCTGCAGGGTTTTGAGTGTCTTCAACATTGGGGTTGGGTGCTGTTATGGGCAGCTGGCCAGGCATCCAAGTGCTTGGGATTTGGGAGCAGTAAAGAGAAATGGCTCATTTCTCCTCCATGACTTCTTAAAGCCTCCAGCTCTTTCTGCACAAGTACAGGGAAATTTATGCTTCCCTTTCTGCGAGTTAAAGGCTGGGGATCCTGGATGAGGTTTGTGTAGGGGTGGTTGGTAAGGGCAGCTGCCTTTGTTCTTGCTTCTGGTGGTGTGGATAAGCAGAGAATCTGTCTCCTAAGCTGCTGCTCCCGTGTTTTCACAGTGGCCAGATTTACTTAACAAAAGAAAATATTGATTTTTCCTCTGCTAGATTTCCTAAAAACTTATCTTGGTATGAGGATTCCAATCCTCTGCTTTTTAAACAAGAGTCTTCCCAATCCTGAGGTCTTGTGTGTGCTCTGCAGTCGCCCAGGTTCAGGCAGAGACTCCCCAGTTCTCAGTCAGGACCAGGGGCTGGTGTTACTGGAGCCTGTGGAAGGCTGTGGCTGTGCGCTGCTGGCTGGCTCAGCACAGCAACGCTGCTTTGATCCCTGCTTTCCTGGCTCTGTGATGTGATAATCCCCAGTGTCCCCAGTGCTGTGAGTGCTGCAGATCTCAGGGTCTTCTGGTGTTGGAGGTTGGCTGCAGTGATGGAGATCTGCTCAGACGAGCTCATGATCTGAGGTGCTGCCTGGCCTCTGCTGCTCTGTCTGGGTGCATCAATGCATTTCCCTCGCCTTGGAGGAAAACTGTTGTGTTCCATTTTACAAAGGGGCCTGGAGACATGAGTTGCCAGAGGCAGCACCTGAGGCTTGTGATGGAGCTGGGAATATCTTGCAGAGCTCTTAAGTTTTACTGCCCAAACTTACATCTGAGGTGAAAACTGGTGTCTGTAGGGCTCTTCTCATCTTGATTTCCAAGTGCCTTTCAGGATGGTTGGAGGGACTTTGATTCCTCAGCTAAGTCTGTTGGAGTAGGAGTGTGGGTGCATTTAGTTTCCAATTGGTGGTGTTATGTCTGTCATTTGGTTAATGCAGACAGGGAGACCTGTTGTCTGCAGTGGGGTGGAAAATCCCCATAGTATGCTATGAGACCATTTGTCTGTTGTGGTTCTGTCTGTCCGGCTCTGCCTGTGACCCCTGGCATCCCCTGCAAAGCTGTTAACAGCGTGGTGGCCTGTAACACATCCAGGCCCCCGTTTCAGAGATCACTGTTACTGTCTATAAAGACTCGACTGTGGGACGGTCTGGCCAAATGATCCGAGCTCGTAATTCCATGTGGTGCAGTGCTGAAATGTCCAAGAAATCTGCCGTCTCTGTTGTCTTGTGAATAATTTATGGGTCTCTTGACTCCAAGCTCATAAAAATCGATAACTCTTCTCAGTCCTTTGTTTTTTCTTCCGAGCAGCAGCTTGGTTAAACTCTCCCATTCCTTTGAGCTGCTGATGTTGAAAGGCCATGGCTTGTTTGCTTACCTGAGCCATGTTTTCTTTTTGCATCAGAATTGATCCAGCCTTTTGCACAGAGCTGTCTGTTCCTGTTCTTCACCAGGATATTGACCTCTGGATACTGGAGGAGATAGCAGCCTCCCTTGTGCCTTTTCCATGGGGTTTTGCGAGTCTTTGGGCTGTTAAAACTCCTGCTCCAGGGCAAAGCTGTAGAGCTTGGAGAGGTCCAAGTGTTTTGCTTTCCTGCTCCAGCACTGTGGTACCAGCTATCAGGAGCTGAAGGCAGCTGTTGGGAGGCACTGTCAGCAGCAGGAGGCTGGTTCCTGGCAGCAGAACTGCAGCTTCCTTACCCCAATAATTTGGATATGGATATGTTAATTTATTCCTGCAATTTCTAGGCCCGTCTCCGCTCTGATCTTGCTCCCTGTCAGGCTTGGAAACGAAGGCTGAAGTGTACCAGTAACAGCTGTGCCCTCTGTGTTGGGTTATTATCCTTTCAGAATTTAATAACGTGACACTCCTTTTTACTGGATGGCTTGTCCTTCCCTCTAGGAACAGATCGATAACAGACCTTGTATCTGCTATTTGTATGTAATTGCTAGTGTCAGCTGATGTCTGGTGCTGTTTCCCCAAACAGCCTTGGGAAGTGCAATGGGCTGTGTGTGGGGAGCAAGGATTCCTTTTCCAGGTTGGTGCTGCGCCACATCCAAAAGCCTGAAATGAAGAGATGGTTTTGCAGACGAGTTTCACTGTTCCCTTCTCTTCCCGCTTGTGTTTTGTGTGATGTGAGCTGCCTGTTGGAGATGGGGAGAGAAGAAATGAAGCCTCCAAAGGCAAGTGGTAGATAACTGCATCAGAGCTGTGATGCTGTGTTTGGAGGATTTCAAGGAAATTAAAGCTGACTGCTTAGTAATGGTGTTGGTCTGCAGAGCATGCAGATTTTGGTAGGCTAGCTGTAGATGGAGGAAGGGTTTGGCTTTGCATGGGGAGAAGGCAAGAGGGCTCTCCATTGCAAACAATTTATTCTTCCTGAGTCTTTAAGGTAATTGAAGAGGGTAATTGCTCTACTTCATGCATCTAATCCACGGGTTGCCTGGGGAGGAAGGAGGAAATGATTCAAGTGCAGTGCATGGGGTGTCCTGAAAAGGGGAGGTTTACTCCAAGGCTCCTCATCCCTTGCCTCTTCCTTGCTCATGTTTCCTTCTGCCTGGCTGCAGGAGCCTTTGCTGGGTCACTGGTGAGATGCGTAGCTGTTGGGAAGGAGAGAGGGTGAGTTGTGGGGAGTCTGAGGACTACTTTTCAAGGGAGCAGTACTTGTTTTAATGAGGTGAGGCATGGAAATAAAGTACTTGGAAAACCAGAATACACTGTACAAAGAGGTATGTAGAACTGAAAAAAAAGCCCTCACTTTATAAATACTTCCTAGCAGTGGGGTTGGCCTGTGTAATCCTACAAGGAAAGAGCAGCAGAGTGATTGATGGCTGGCTCCATCCTGCTTTATCCCTAGACAGAGTGCTGTATTAAATGTGGTTGCCTCTTGGTATTGCACCCTTAGTATGAGGCATAATATTAAGTTACAGTCTGTGTAGCTGGCTGGGGGAGGTCCATGGGATGGCATTCCTGCCTCTTCCCAGTCTGCGACAAAACTCCTGTAGCTAGAGTCAAGGCTGGGCTGCTGCTCTATGTGTTTAATTGCCCTGTCTCCGGAGAGCACAGAACTGCTGGGAAATGTGAACTCATTTCATCAGGAATACTTGATGCCTGTTTTCCTAGCTGAAAGCTGCGTGCCAGCATGGGCATATTTCTGTTTATTTATTACGCCTGCATTTACAGCGTTGTGCAAATCATCTGGAGAATGGGATGAGCACCTAAAACCGGGAGGGGGGAAGTATTTGGAAATATAAAACCTGCCCTATATAGCTGCATGTGCTTCCACCCACCAGAGCCATGACCTGCACTTGGCTTGTGCTATGTCCTGCACTTGGCTTGTGCTATGTCCTGCACTCCTCTTGCTTTTATATTTCTTTAATTTTCACTATTATCTCTATTTTTGTACCCAGCTAAACTGGGAGGTGGAGGGGTGGGAGAGCAGAACAAGACAGATGGATATAATGGGGCTAAATCCTGCCCAGCTGTTTTCTCAGCAGCCATCTCCCTTACAACCCCAAGGAAATAAATGCTCCTCTTGAGGGTCCTGATGGTTAATGATGATTTGAAGAGTGCACACAAACATCTCTGCAGATGCAGCCTGCCTGTGAGATTCCGGTCGTGCAGCGAGCCCTGGGACCCCGCTCGTCTCGCATTCAGTGCCATGATAAATCATTCATAGCCTCAGCAAATGCAGTTCTGTTCCTTGCTCTGCACATAAACATTCCAGGACCCTGAAGAAAGCCGGCATTTGTAGTCCTTGGAGGATGAGGCAAGTGCTGTGACAGCTGGGAGGATCTGAAAGGAAAGTTATGGGAAGGGCTCTGAGTGCATGGGTATAACACGGTTCTGAATGGGTGGGTTTTGTTTTGTAGCTGTCCTGGGGTCATGAAGGGGGAATAGGGATGTGCTCATCTCATGTCCTCACAGATCTAAATCGTCGCTGTGATTATAGCTCTTGTTTGTAGGGATCGGGTTGCAAATGTTGATTGTGATGCCTTGTGCCTGGCTGTTGTGTTCAGGTGATAAGGGGAGGGGTAAATTGCTGAGGTGGGAAGGGGGGGACCTACAGTGCTCATTGTGGGTGTGAGGAATGCAGGTTCACAAAGGTCTCCTGGTGGTTGGTTGAGTTTGTTCCAGCCTGCAATGTGCAGGAGGGTGGGGGGTGAGCCTAGAGCCAGCTACAGCTTGGAGAAGCAGCATTGCCTAACATCCCTAAAGCAGGAACAAGTGGCAGCTGTGTCCACATGAACTCCTTATGCAGAAGGTGGTGTGGAATGGAATGTGTGAGGAGGAATGGACCCTGTATGCACACCAGAATCTCGCCGTGTGCTGCTTCAGACCCTGGCGAGCTTAGCTTGGTGGTGGCCCTGTTAACAGCCATGCCTGCTTCCCTCATGCAGGCAGTGTGTTGGTTGGTATTCCAGCCCTAATCCCATGGAAACCCCAGGCGGGAGGAATGCCCTTGGCCATTAACAGCTGGCAGCTCCTGTCAGTGCACTGGGAGTAGGGTCACTGGGCTGGAATAACCCTGTCTCTTGCTGTTTCAAGCAGACATCCAGGCTTCAATCTCTGAACTACTTTGGGGTTCTGGTCATGAGTGTTGCACCCTGAGCTACTACAGGGAAAGGGAAAACCACCCTGGCACCTACACACGCTCTAGAAATCTGTCAGTCGGAGTTGCTGAGAAACTCAAGGCCAAGCATGACCTACTTTGAGGCTGTTATAATCTACAGGGGAATGCCCTCTGGATTAGATCAGCCTGATCCTATCAATTTGTGCTTTGGGCTGGAGAAAGCACTGACTGAGTTGCATGTTTTCCTCTCTTGTGCAGGGAGTGAGGAGAGCTATTTGTTTTCTCTCTTTTCTCTTCCTCCTTGCACTCAGACCTGAGACCAGTGGAGGTGTGCTTGGTGAGTTGGCAGCCTGGGCTCTGCTTTTCCAATACCAGTCTGTGCCAAGCATCTGTTTGCTGGGAGGCATCTGGATCATGGAACAGCAAAGTCCACCCTTGTTTGTGTCTGCTTGATGAAGCTGCCTGGCAGAGGCACTGTTCCTGCCCATGGAAAGATGTCTCAGCCGATCTCCCCAGTACCCTTTTGATACTTGGCTGCTTCAGTTTGTTTGGGTTTGCTCTTGTTCCTTGATCTGCTGCACTGAGAGAAGGAATTCCCCAGCCCTTGTCCTGCCCCTCCTGTCACCAGCCATTGTTTATGTAGGCACTAGAAACCTCTATTTTTCCCCAGCTACCAAATTGCTTCCAGAGCTCAGCAAGGATGTACATATCCACAGCAAGAAGGAAATAAACAGGGAAGGCTGCATTTCATTTCAGTGTCTGCCAGGCAGGGGGAACCAGGCACTTGCCAAGAAAGGATTTTTGGACCAGAGGTGCACCACACTTAATGTTCCAGGAGACTTCTGAAAATAAAGAAGCTGGAATGGAAATAAAGCTCGCTGTGATGAGGAGAAATCGCTCCTCGTTGGCTGGGAGTTCAGCCTTTGATTGCAGAGGTAGCTTTGCCTCGGGTGACTCTTAAGGGGCCTTCAAAGAGGCTTTTCTTCCCCATCTGCAGTACCTGGCACGGTGAGAGGGATGAGAAGCAAGGGATGTTTGGTCCACTGGTGTGAGTTGTTCCGCCAGACCTCAAAGCACTGTGGAAACACCTAATCTGGCACTTTGAAAGGGAGAGGGGGAAAGAAAATACCCTGATAGATTCTAAATGGAATCGCATCAGCGGTGCCTCTTCCACCGCTGCCTTTGAGCTGCTCACTGATCTTTCTGATTGGGGTAATGCAGTGAGGAAGATACAGTATTCCCTCGAGGGGAGCAGCTTGTGAACATTACTGTTCAGTCAGCCTGAAAAGCTCTATTACAGACAGATTTAGACCCGTCTTTGTGCGCTGAAAGGCACAGCCTGGCTTCCGGGAGCGGGCTTTGTCTGCAGGACAGGTGCTTGTGGGGCTGAATTGGATTTACTCCTTTTATCTCTGGTGTGCCCTGCTTTCACCTGCCAGCTCTGGAGGGGTTGTGTGGGGGTTAGAGCAGGCTGTGCTGTGCTGGGTATCTGCGTTGCGGGGAGGCATCGCTCCAGGACCGCAGCATCGCTTGCTGAGGCCTCTGGTTTTGGCAGCTCTGTGGGTACCCAATGATCCGTCCTCAGTGAGGGGAGAAACACCCGACTAGGATTTGATTGCTTTGATTCCTCCCATAGCCTGCCAGGTTTCTGTGCGCTGTGGGTCGTGCTCATCACTAGCAAGAGCTGAGGGGCTGCTCTGCTGTGGCAGTGGATTTCCTCATGTAGGTGGTTGTTGCTGCGCAGCTCCTTCCGATACAGCTGCTATGCACAGAAACGGGGAGTACTGTGCCTGATGTCGGCTGCTTCTTTCAGTATCTGCGTATTTCCATGCCTTGGTACTGGAGTTTGAGTCCTGAGAGCCTGGGCTTGCAGGGAAAGCAGTGGGTATTGCATGTGGGAAGCAGTGCCAGGAGGTGTCTGTTATTGGAGACAAGTAGGGGAGATGGGATCGGATGGATAAATCATCAGCCTCGTTGGATGTGCCGTGGTTTTGTCTGCGCTCCCCAAGTTCTGTAATAGCTTGCACTGATCTAGAGGGGATGACAGGTAGGAGATTCGGGAGCAGTATGAATATAGAAAAGGGAGAGGATTTCCTGACAGCACAGTACGTCTTGTTCTGGGTCTCGCAGCTACACTGGAGCAGTTGAGAGTATATTTTTTATCTCCATGGTTGTGCTGTTAATATCCATCCCTTGAGGAATTTCAGCAGGGCACTTGGGGTTGTTATGATTTACAATCACGTTCTTCTCTTTTGCTTTTTATTGGGTTTATGCAGTTTAATTTATTTGCATTTTTTATTCATCTTCTTTTTCCTTCAGATTTCTTTGCTTTTTAGTCACTTTTAGTAATATTTTATTTTTAGATGCCACACAGCAACCTACAGCACCTCATAGAGCCCCACAGCCCCTGTAGCCATCCCATAGAGCCCCACAGCCATCCCATAGAGCCCCACAGCCATCCCATAGAGCCCCACAGCCATCCCATAGAGCCCCACAGCCCCTGCAGCCGTCCCATAGAGCCCCACCGCCCCTGCAGCCATCCCATAGAGCTCATAGGGCTGTGACCTGTGCTGTCCCTTGGGCTGCTGTGTTGTGGGCGTGGTCTCGGCTGGGGGCGGGGCTCCTGTAGGGGTGTGTCCTGTGCTGGGGTCGGGCCAATGAGGGATGAGGTGTGGTCTTGGCTGAGGGCGTGGTCTCAGGTGTGGGCGGGTGCTGGATGTGGGCGTGCTTAGGGTGGGGTCATGGGTTGGGGGCAAACCCCACCCCAGGGGTCAAAGGTCACATGTCAAGGGGTCATGGTGATGAGGTCAAAGGTCATAGGTCAAAGTTCCAAACCCGTATGTCAAAGGTCAGAGACAAAAATAGGAGTAAGGGCAGCTGTGGGTGAAAGGTCAGGGGGTGAAAGGTGGAGGAGTCAAGGGTGAGAGGGCAAAGGTCAAACAGAATCAGAGGTCATGGGTGAGGGGGCAGAGGTCAAGTGAAAGAGGTAAAAGCCAGATGAAAGGTCAAATGTTAAGAGTCAGGGTCAGAGGTCAAGGGTCAAACTCTAAAGGCTAAAAGCTAGGGGTTGGAGGTCATGAGCCAGAGGGCAAAGGTCATAAGTGTAAGGGTGAAGCTCTGAAAGGTCAGAGGTCACAGGCTGAAGGCATAAGGCCAGCGGTCAAATGCCATGGGTGAAAGGTCAAAGGTCAGGATCGAGCTGCAGAGGTCTGAAGGCAGTGGGTGAAAAGGTCAGAGGTCATGGTGAAAGCACGTGGGTCAAAGGTTGACCGTCAGGGGTCAGATGTCAGGGGTCACATGTCAGGGGTCAGATGTCAAAGGTCACATGTCAGGGGTCACAGTTCAGAGGCCAAAGATGTGGTGTTTAAGGGAAAAGGCATGGGTGAAAGGTGAAAGGTCAAGAGCCAGAGACCAAGGGGTGAAAGGTGAAAGGGCAAGAATTGGGGTGAAAGGTCACGGGTTGGAAGTTGTAGGTCTACCATCAGCGGTTCAAGGAGCAAAGGTCAGGGGTCAAGCGTTGGGTCAAAGAGGTCAAGGGCCAGGGGTCAGCTGTCAGGGGTCAAAGGCCAAAGGCACAATGCCCGTTGCATTCGCCCCTTGCACAGCGGAGGCCACGCCCCCAGGTCTTTGTTATCCCCACCTCGACCCCAGACCCATCCCAGTGTCATGAGAAGGGAATAAAAGTGAACAAAAAGTGACCAAAACCCAAATAAAAAGTGAGTTAAACTGAAGAAATTCAATGGAAAGTGAATAAAACTGATCATAAATTATGAAAAATGAATAAAACCGAATGGCAGTGATTTAAAAAACTCCATGGCTGTTGGGGCAGTTACGGGCACGGGGGTCTCTGTGGGACACGTAGGGGCCCTATAACAATGGCATTGCATGTCACCCTTGGGCAGTCTTTCTTACAGGTGTTTTCCAGTCTGCGGCAAGGTTTTGCTCACTGTCCCGTAACGGATGGAGAAGTTGAGGTTTGGAGACCTTAAGTGACGCGTCCCAGGGAGATGCTATCAGAGCCAAGAGTAGCCATGGTGGGTTCTGTGGCTTTCCACCCGCTGCTTGTGCTGCTGAGCATCCTTGCAGAGGTAGTGTGGGTTGGACACCCCCAGACATCCCGGCTCTGTTCCAGTGGGTTGGAACAGAGTGCGCAAACCCAGCTTTGCCTCTTGCCTTCAAGGGGCAAAGAGGCTGTTTGCCTGGGAACAGAGCAGAGCTGGAGGTGAGAATTTGCCTGCGGTAAAGAGGAGGTCATTTATGGAGTGGATGTAATTGGGCTGAGCTGAGCGTCAGCTGTTTCCTGCAGCAGAGATCAAGTCCGGGTGACGTTGTCCATTGAAGTTTTTGCTGTTGTTGTGTCAAGGGTTCCTCTGTTACTTATTCACGTGGTTTTCAGAAGTTGTCCCACAAGAATATGTTTGAGCGTCGCCTCGGTTTTGTTTTTCCTTCCCCAAATGCTTTCCTTCCGTTAGACGTCCCCTTTGTCTGGCATTTCCTCAGAAGTGAAAATTTCTGGCATCCTTGGTACTTTTATATTTAAAAGAAAAAATAAAAGTCGCAAATCAACAAAGAGGCTTCTGTGACGCATGCATTTAGTTCTTTGTGTGCAGGGTCTTTCAGTGCTCAATTCTAAACAGTTGAATTATTAAACTTGAAAAGCATCTGCTCTTTAGAAAGCATTCACATGTACCGTAAACATGATGGATAACAAGGCAGAGCCTAATCTAATTGACACAGCTCTGCTTATGTTTGTAATAAGGGGCTGTGTGAACTGTTGTTTTTAAGTTGTGGGGTTGGTGACTTACTGCTGGGGTAGCTGGTGGCTGGTCTGCTGAACAAGCTGAAGGGGGAGGAAGCATTGTGCTCACTGATGTGCTTGAGGTGTTGCTGTGGGGCTGTAGTATTTGGCTGTGTTAGGTTTCTGCAGATGGTCTTCATCTCTGTACTGACGTCTGGACCCTTTGCTGTTAGGGAGGCAGAGAGCAGCTGATTGATTTGCACCGCAGCGTTCCTGCATCCAGGGCTGGCTTTTCCTGTGTGCTTCCACCTCAGTGCCTCTGAGCCTCATTTTTTAAGCTTATGGATGTGCAGAATAAGCAGCTCTGTCAGCAGCTGCCTGGCCAGAGCAGGAGGAGGCCTGTGCAGTCCCACCTCCAGTATCTGAACCCCTGCTCCGAGCAGTTCCTTCCACTCTGCTGTGGATAACCAGTACAGAACCAGCGGTGGCTGGGGGGCCAAACTGGGGCTGAAAACTTTCCCACATGAAACGTGCTGGCAGTGCCGGCTGGGATGAGGGTGAGAAGAGCCTGCTCTGCTGTGCCAAAGCACTCTTTCATCTCTTTTCAGCTCTCCCCATGAGGGGTCCTGGCTCACAGCACATAGATGTCTTGTGCAGATGTCTTGGCTGGGAAAGAAGTGGCCCCTTTTCCCTCCCAAGCAGAGTAGTGAGATATAAGAAAGCTATTGATTTGTTTGTAGCCAGAGTGAGCTGAGCCAGGCTCTGCAGTGCTTTATTGAGCCTGGATTAAGGCTTTGTTACTCACTGATACTAAAAGCCACCAAAAAAAGTAAAGAAGAAAAGTAGAAAGTAGAGGGTTTTTACCATGTTGGTAAGCAAACTGCTAGCTGGGTGTTGTTTACCTGCTGGTTATTTGCCAAGCAGATGAGAGGCAGGGACAAACACTGAATGAATGCTGTGCCAGGCTCAAACCCTGGGCAGGCTGGCATTGGGCAGCTGGAGCTGTCTCATTGCACAGGGAGGCCCATGTTCAGTGGGTCAATGGCAGGAGTCCAGTCCTTAATGGGAAGGTGCCTCTCCTGCTGATAGGAATCTTGGTGGGCTTGTTAGTGCTGGGGAGAAAGATGCCAAGGAAAGGCTGGGGTGGGAAGCTGAACTGTATTGCAGCCCTTGGTGTTGCTTGCTTGCCCCTCAGTGGTATGCAAGAGCTCTGCTCCACTGATCTTCATTGCTCTATTCCACTCCTGCTGATGGAGAAACAGAGCAAGTAGCCTCCAGACCTCTTAATTTGGTCTTTCTGTTAAGCACTAAATTAACTCTTGAAGGTTTTCCCTCTGGCAAGCAGGTATTTTTGAGGAAAACCCCCAGAGTTTTGCGAAGAGCATTATTTATTTCCTTGGTGTTCTCCTGGAAAGGTCATCAATCTCAGCTCTGCATTCCCTCTGCTGCCACTGCAAAATGGTGCCTCAGTGCCACGCTGCTGGCTCTGCCTGCGTCAGCCTGAGCAGGTTGGTGAAGACACACAGAGCAATGGCTGTGATGGGTGCCAGCGTGGATGAAGAGTGCTCTGGACTGCATTCAGTGCAGGGAGCTTGGCCAGAGGATTGCAGCAGCCAGCTCTGTAAATAGGATGAATTGGCATGGAGACCCTGCTGTCTGAACGTGTTAAGATTTAACTTTAACTGTGTGGTGGGGTGTAAGCGTCAGATCGTACCCAGTACTTCTGTTGATCTTAAAGGTTGGAAACTCTCTTTGGTGCACATGGTGCAGCTGGTTTTGCTTTACTTGATGGGGCTGAGAGGTTGGCCAGAGTTAGTGTCTGAGTTGCCCTGCTGAGTTCATGTTGTCTTGTTTTATTTTGAGGAACTAGGGCTGCTTTGAGGTAATGTGTGAACTTCAGCCAAAATGTTCTTCACTTGGTGCCTGTGCAGTGGCTTGTGTCACCTTGCCCTTGCTCTGCTCATGTGTGATGGAAGAACTGCTCCTTGGACTTGGGAGGAGAACAGAGCGTCTTTGGGTGTTTTCAGTTGCTAGAGAGCCATAGCAATCTCTTAATCTTAAGGTGCAAATTGTCACTGCAGCATTTTCCAGGGGAAAAGCGGCCTTGAGAGGAAATGGAGCTATAAACGAGCCTGGCTGGGCTTCTGGCTGAGTGCTTTGAGCGGGTCTGTGCTCTCCCTCTTGCGAGGAGGCAGCTTGGCCGAGCTGTGCTCAGGTACCCCAGCCTTGGCTCATGATGCGGTGATGGACGATGCGCGCTCAGCCCTGCTCACGGGCACCGTGCTGTTGTGATGTGAGTGTGTGCTGGCATTACGGAGTTTACCCACAGGCTTCTGAGAATCTAACCTTGTCATTTTAGCAGCTGGCTCTGGAGCAGACAGGCTGCTTAAAATAAATAAATAAAAGCACAGGCCTGCTTCCTGTGCGTGTCAATATTGGAATCATTTTAAATGGTGTGTTTTCCCCTGGTCACTGACCTATGGTTTATTCCATTATCGACTGCAGGGTTACTGGCTCTTTATATTCTGTGGTTAAGTGAACTGTAAGGCTGAAATCATCTGGCTGGGATGGTGTTGCCGGGCAGGAGCTCAGCTCTGGCTGACTCAGATTGGGGTGAAAGTGTACCCTCTGGCAACTCAAACGCTCATTTATCTCCACCTCCCCCACCTAATAAATGGGTTGAACAACATAGTGGAGTATTGATCCTGCTTTCATCTGAGGGCCCCGGGCTGTAGCAGTTACCTTTGTGCCACATTCCTGCTGCTTTCCCAACAATACCGTACATTTTCTCTAGAGCTCCCGCCCTCCCCTTGGTGACCTTCGCCTGGTCTTTGCTGCTGGACAACATCACCACTGTGAACTGCAAACAGAGCCAGCGTGGGGCAGAGCTTGGCAGTGTCCGTGGGTAAAAGCTTGCTCAGCTGGTATCAACCCAGTGCTGTGGACACCACAAAGTTGAGTGTTGTGGCTTGGTAACAACCTTTTGTTCCTTAGGCTCTGTTCTGGGTCCTGCCAGAGCATGGTTATTTTCTTTCAGGACCATTATAGGTAGACTGAGGGCTGGTTGAAGACCATGCAAGCTGCTGTCTGCCTTTATCGGTGTTTGAATTAGCACCATAGTTATGGCACCATGTTCTCCCTGGTCTTGTGGCACCAGTGGAGCTCTACAGATGCAGTGGCATGTTTAAAACTGAGTAAGACTCCGTATTGTTACCCTTAGCAAGGCACTGCTTTCTGAGGAGCTTCTAAAGCGTCTGGCATCCGAGCTGCTGGTGAGCGATTTGAGTACAGGCTGATCCAAGACTGAAGACTGTCCTAGCTGTGCTGCCTGCATTGTGCGAAGGCTCTGCAGATGTGGGTGCAGCAGAACATACACCTGGAAGCCTGTTAAGCTCTGCTAACACCAAGTAAACCATCATCCCTTTTCATACCAACAGCCTGGGGCATGTTACGCAGTGCTGAGGGTCTCCAGCAGAGTCTCTATGTCGAGTTGCGTGCCGAAAGACGTGTTTCATATAGAAGGGAGCAGGGTGGTTCACTGTTCCTTTCCCTTTAAGCATGAACAGTCTACTGAGCTTGCATGTCCTGCCTGGGACTGCCTTAGGCGCTTTGTTTGTTTGAGTTGTTTTGTTTCTTTCTTCTTCATTGCTGTAGAAAAGTAGCTTTAATGCACAAATACTCAAACCTGCTGTTCTGTATGATCCCTTCCTATCTCAGGTCTAATAAGGACTTGATCTTTGTTAGGGACTGATTTGCGTGTCTTGCTTGTGGGCTACGGGGGTGTTAGAAAAGCCTTTTTGAGTGCTGCTGCTCAGCTTCCCAACCAGATGCATCCATCATCTTCAAAAGAAGCGGGGGAGAAGCATGGCTCATGCTTTCTGTTGAGTATTTGGCATCCAAATAAACAGGTGTTCTGGCATGGGAGCAGAGGAGAGCTAGTCTCTCAGAGCTCCCATCTTTTATGTCATGTGAGGATCTTCAGGGAGCTTCTATCAAAGGGTTTACTAATGGTGCAGATGATTTTGGTTCTGCTTGGGGAATAACTGGGTTCCTTATGTCTGTGGCAGGGTAAAGAGGTAAATGTCTCCGGAGCACAGCCCAAGAATCACCTTGGATAGAATTAAACTAAAAATAAATAACGAAGCTGCTCAGCGAACCTCCGGCCTTACAAGGCAAGTATTTGGGACTGCTGCCAGTTCCAGTGTTATGTGCTGCATTCAAACAAGGTCATGTCTGCTGTTGCTGGTGGACTGATGCTGGGAGTAACCCTTGATCCTCTGAGGAAACCAGGTCTGTGAAGTTTGAGACTGGAAATTTGGGTGCTGAGCTACAGCCATAATGCAGCTCAACACTTCATATGCAGGTCTCCCCATAATTTGGTGTCTTTCCTCCAGGGTTTGACTTCTAAATCTGGCTGCGTTGGCTGCTTGCTGTGGGGAAACGCAGTATGGATGGTATGGAAAAAGCCATCTAGTATCAGTCCTCTCTTGCCTGAGCCCTGCCCAGGGCTGTGTACAGGAGACAGGCTGGTTCTTGGGAATAACGAGACAGTCAACCTCTTTGTTCCTTGACTTCCAGGTAGTGCTGGTTCCAAGAATAAGGCAAACACTGTGGTGGCCTTATCCAGGGACCCCGCTGATGTCAACATGTGCCTGTCCATTAACCTCATTGGACTTTGGGTCAGGTTTCTTTGAAGGCTAGGCATTGAAAGCAGAGAGATGAAAGGCTAGCTGGGGTCACTCCAGTCTTTGCTGGGGTAACTGGAGCAAGGACAAAGGGCAGGCTGTGTGAGATGAGCCTGTCTGAGGGTCAGCTCGGATGTGATTGAAGGCAGAGGCGTTTTTCATGGCCCTCTGCATGTTTCTTATGCCAGACATCTCTCACAGAGCTGCTGATGGGCCTCTTGACATGCATCTTCCTTTAATGTTTGTTTATCTGCATGTCCCCAAGGGTGCTTTGACAATCTCTGGGGATGCCTGAAAGGATTGAGGCACCCAAGTGTCTGTGCATAAGATCAGCACAGCACGCTTGGTTTTTATTCTGTCCTTAAATAAATGCAGCTTCTGAGCAGATGGAAACATTAGCATGAGAGCTGTGTGCCTTTGTGTTTTAATGCTGTCTCCCCGAGCAGCTAGAGAGACACATTATGAAGTTCTTGCTTTAAAAGGACCTTGATCAGCAGGCTGGCTGGGGGGCGGCCTTGAAGAGTACTCTGTGTCACTTTTTGGTGCTTTGTGTTGTGGAGTGCTTCAGGGGCTGCCCATGAAATTCATTGCAAGTCTTGTGCCACAGAACAATCCAGATGCAAGCTGAGATTTGTAAGTTGTAAGTGAATAGCATTAGCTGGCCAGGAAATGTTGCCTGGCTTTAGAGCTCTCCATAGCAGACAAAGAAACAGAAACAACAAACATGAGGTTTACTTGGGAGTGATGTGAATGTGCTTTTTATTTTAAGCCACAGGAGAACAGTAACTTTTGCCTACTGTGACCTTCTTTAAAAACCATGGCATCCCCCTCATTTGCTGCCTACAGTGCACACCAGTGGATATCTGCTCCTCAAGCTGTCTGCTGCGTTCATCATGTTGATATCTGAAGTGTCTTGGTACATTACTGACTGTTCTGCTCCTTTCCTCCCCCATGCATGTGCTGCTTCCTTAAGGCGTTTTGGCACCAAGCAGAAGGCAGAAGTAGCATTTAAAACATAAAAGATTCCAGATGTGAGCATGCCTTGGATGCTGCTGGTGGAGGAGAAGCACGTAATCCACCCAGGTGTTCACATTATGGTGTGGCCGCATGGTATGTGTGGATAAATACATCCCAGATCAAGATGATTGTTTTTTGTAGGTTGGTTTCCTCTCCTCTTTTTAAACTGTAAATTGAAATCCTCTCTCTGGGGAGGATGCAACTGTGTAACTGTGAGCTGCATCCCCTGCTGCGGTGTCAACTTGATGGCTGGAGCTTGGCCTTCTTAAATGTCAGTGATTAGGTGTTAGAAGTTCTCCTCTTCCTGCTGGGGGAGGTTGGAAGAGGCCGCTGAGAACTGTTTGCTGTAGGAAATGAGGATTGCTGAGATCTTCTATTTAATGGAGTTAATGTGATCCCTTTGCTTTGTGAAGGGTGGAATAATCCCAGCATTGCCCCTTCAACCTCATCCCTGGCCGGATAGCCAAGCCTGGTCCTTCTCATGTAGCTATTAGCCCCTGCCACTACTCTCTATGAAGACAGGCTCTGCTGTGAGCCTGTCCCCTTCCCTGTTGAGAGGATCTCCAGCATTTACATGGCCCCTAATACTATG
Source organism: Loriculus beryllinus (assembly GCA_039877255.1). Classification (NCBI taxonomy): domain Eukaryota; kingdom Metazoa; phylum Chordata; class Aves; order Psittaciformes; family Psittacidae; genus Loriculus; species Loriculus beryllinus. The sequence continues at coordinate 26,319 of JBCJKH010069805.1, read as the reverse complement.
CAAATCATTTTGTGACTTTAATTTGTGAGGAACAGGCGAATGGTTCCTATTGCTCTTGGGGAGGTTGTGTGCTTAATGAAACCAGAAATCAGCTCTACTTTTCCTTGGTGTGAGGTTTAATTTTGAGCGTGTTGTGTTCGTGATCAGTATGGGGTTGTGAGTGAGACAAAGGTTTGTTTTTATGAGATCTAGCTGGAAAACTCATCACTTCTGATGCTTGTTCTCCTTAAAGGCTTTGTAGTGATTGTGGCTATTACAGCTTTGACTGTGTTGGCTTTGTGACAGAGTTGTTCATCTCTGTGGCAGTGATTCCTGTCCTTTTATTTACCTGGTAACCTTAAAATAAAAGACACTACCAGTGGATCTGTATCTCTTTTCCTTTAATATAGCAGGTTCCAAAGTGCCAGTTGGAAATGGTGTATAAGGGTGCTCCCCTGAACTGATGCTTCATACAAGCCCTGTGTGTTGGTTGGAGCAGATGATATTGAGCTCCTGAGGGCTGATTTTGGGGTCTGGAGTCAATTTGGCGCTTGAAAAGTGGCTGTCACAGCACTGTCTCCAAGATACTGTATGAGGCGATGACGTTCGTCCAGGGTGTGCAGGCAGCTCCCGTGATGGTGTGCAGCACCTCTGCCCTAGCAGGGCTGTTGCACAAGGGATGGAAGGATGCCTCAGGGTGTTGCTGCTGGCCAGCTGTTCATCTCTCTGTATGGATGCTCAGAACACTCGGAGCAGTTTGATTTAAGGAAGAAATGTTGAACTGAATGAATTAAAAATACACAAAACCCTCACAAACAAACAAAAGTCCCAGCAGAGAATTACCTCATTTCAGGCTACTGTTGGTAGCATTTCACACTGTCTTACTCCTGTCAGTCAGGGCTCTTTATATCTGAATTTTCTGAGGCAGACATTGCTAAGACTGAGGTATCTCCTTACCTACTGCAGGCTGTTGCAGGGATCTGCTTGAAGTGCTGTTTCCTCTTTTCCATTTCTCAGCCATGGTGCTGCATCTGTTCTCATCAGACAGGGAATTGGGGTTTCTGACTCAGTCCTCTGAGGAGGCTCCTAAATGCTGCTGTGTCTGAGCAGCTGGAGCAGGCAGGGCTGGCAGACTGGGAGGGATGTGGCTGTCTGAAGCTATGGGGAGGAGGATGCGCACGCTGGCCACGGAGGCTTTGGGGAGCTGGATCCTCTGTTTCTGGCTTTGATTTGGTGTGAAAGGTTCAGCTTCAGGCTCCTGACCTCCCTGGCCCCAGGAGTGTTGCAAGAGCAGTTGCTTGCGTGAGACCTTTTCTGATTTCTATCCTGACCTTCTGTGTCGCGCACTGGAGACGATGGTTTTTATAAGGATGCTCTTGGGTGATGAGTGATATATCCCCAAACCCCACAGAGTGGTATTTTCTTAGGTGGAAAAAGAAGTATCTGGCAACTGTGTAGGAGGCTGCTGCTTTGACTGGTGTGCGCAAGCATTAACAGTGATAAATCTGTTGGGTTTGGGGATTTTTTAGTCCGTTTTTTCCTCCTTGAGCTCCTCTGGACTTCTCCGCATGAGGGTAGAAAAATGGAGGCATAAAACCTTTGATCCAAGCTTTGATCAAATCCATGTGAATGCGTCCATCCCAGGAGAGGTGCTGAGTGTCAGGGGAACACGGGTTTGGGGCTACAGCCTTCCCAAATGCATCCTCCAGTGCGTTTCCCACTGAGGTGGGGCCCAGAGCAGTTATCTGCAACAGTAGCAATGTAAATTGAATGAGCAGCCCGGTTAAATAAGTAATGAAGTTAGCAGGGGGCCTAATTAAATTAAATTAAAAATTATGTGTGGATGATGCCTTCCTAATAATTGCTGTAGGTTTGTCACTGAGGTTCTCCACACTGCCCCTGTGGAGGAAGATCCCCCTTTCTCAGATGTTGGTACCACAGAGGGATGTATTTCACACTTCAGTTTGCTTTGGCTCCTTCCTGATGCTCTTGGGACTATTGCGGTGTTCTGTGTTTTACTGAGATGTATGGAGGGAGTTTGGGTGATTTCAGTCTCTGCTGCTTATATGGTGGGTTTTATCCCCTTCCCCACATAGGGTTTCTGCTTCGCTCCTGCCCTCCTAGACCAGCCCAGGTACCACAGTCATCTCATAGGGACTGTCCTCTGTCCTTCCCATCCCCTCGTGTGCCTGGGGAGACTCCTGCCTTTGTAAAGCATTGGGGCCTGATGGCACATCTGGTAACTCTGAATACAATGACTTAACCCATTGCTTTATTTGAAATTAATCTCTTAATTTCCGTCTTTCCGGGCCTGTTTCCAGCAGGGATGCTTTGGAAGTGTGTGTCGGGTTGGGGATAAGTGTTAAGCTGAGGTGGAAGAACGATTTTGAAGTGAAGGAAAGCTGCTGAAATTGAAGACACTTGTGAAGACACAGCTATCATGGAAAGTTTGCTGTCTCCATACAGCGTGTTGAGGACAGTCTCTTGGTGTCCTGGGCACGGTCAGGCACTTAGCGCATTTGGAAGATGGGTTATCAAGGCAGAGCTGGCTCTGGCTGGCAATTACTGACCTTTGAGGTAATGTGTCCTTAATAGAAGGATGTGAGTACATGAGAGGGGGAATTATTATTGTCATATCCATCTTTTCACCTCCTTTTCAGGAGGACAGGTCTATTAAAGGATATGTGCTACAGCAGAACTAGTCCTGCCCCTCCAGGAGGTGAATGCTGGCTTTTCCTGACGGCAGTGTGGGGAGAAGAGGGAGTCCAAATGATCAGAGTTGCTGGTTTAATGCCTCCCTGCCCTGGTTCATTTTGCACCAGGGCTTATGTGTTAAGTCCCAGACAACGTCTTCAGTGAGTATTCAAGCTTGTCTGACAGAGGGGCAAGGTCTTGGGGACTCACAGCTGGATCCCCAACATCTATTCTGCATGAATCAACATGTGCATTGCAGAGGGATGCCGGGGACAGCAGCTCTGGTGATGAATTATGGAAGATCTATGTCACGTTTAGAGTCTGTTTCTTCGTTGTTGATGGGAAAACCTCCCTGTGATTAACAAGAGGCTCTTGCACCCAGTTTGCTTTCTCCAGGAATAGCAAATGCATTACAGTAAGTTTCTCTGTGCTTCCTTATCAGAGAATCTGAAGGTCCTTTGCAAGCCTTTCATTAGTTCCTGGTTGGATTTGACATCTTTATGCCCGCTACCCTTCTGAGTGGCAAGATCACTGAGCCTTGTCCCAGAGTGGAAATGTGGAAGGAGAAGGATCTTAGCCACAGCCCTTATGAAGCCAGAGGAGCTTAGAAAGCCGGAGGGGCTTGGTGACTGATACAGCTAAGTGACTTGCATGGGTTCAGTGACCTGAGCAGGGCTCTGCACATTTCATGCACAGTTGCTTTAAAGGGATGCTGATCACTTTCAGCATGACCTGCTAATTATTAGAGCAGATGAAAGCCTTCTTTTTCCTTTTTAAATCCTCCTCCCCCTGCATGTTCTCTTCGCCCTGCTCCTTCCCCAAGTCCTTATCTAAGCTAATCAACATGACACAAACAGATGAAAAAGCGCTATTCTCACAGCAGCTATTAACTAGAAAGGAGCCAGCAGGCGTCTGGAGCCCCTTAGGAGGGACTCGCCTGCTCTAACCCATTGCTTTTAACAGCCAAAGTGAGAGCTACAGAGTCAGAACAGAAAAGGTTTAAGCTCTTTTCTTTTGAGGTCTAATACGCTGTGACCTCTATCTTATGATGTAGATTTGGAGGAGGACCTTTGTGTGGAATTCCAGTAGTGATGAGGGTTTCCCAGATATCTGATGTATCCCTAAACTACTATGAGCATATCTTTTGCTGGTAAGTTTTCCAAAGTTCAAGATGTATGGTTAGGTTCTTCAGGGAGTTTTTCTATCCCAAATGGCCATTTAATGTTGATCTAGCAAGAAAACCAGCAAGGGGAGGGTGGCGTTAACTTGGTGCAGAAGTAGTTCCTGTGATTGCGTCAAGCTGGACACATGGGTTTGTTTTCTCCCATATTTCAAGATTCTCCTGATTTAGAGTTGTGAGAGGGATTTTCCAGTGTCCTCTGCTCTGTTTCAGATGAATAAAGTTGTGCCTGTGGTGATAATGGAGTAGGCTGGGACAGAGGATGAGCTCGCCTTAGGAATTTCAGCTGCGGTGGTATGTCAAAAGGAAGCTGAGCAAATGGACACGATGTTTAAATAGTGTGTCCTGAATTGCTTTCATTTGGTTCTTATTTTGTAAGCCATTGGCTGGGTTTTCTGTCCTTTCAGAAATCAGCAGCTTCTTATGAAATATGGAGCTGTTTAAAAACAGACAGCAGCTGCTCCATCCTTGCGTCAGCAAGGACTCGGCAGAAGGAAGGGGAATGGTAGACGGTTGTTTAGCTGTGATATTCTTCCCTTCATTGCCGTTGTCATATTGTGTTAACAGAAGGTCTGATCAAATATACACCAGGAAAGTAAGACTTAATGTTTCTTTGTTCTCCTGGAATGGTGCTGGGAAGGGTGGGAGGGGGGAATGTTTGAATGAGACTTTTATTTATGTGGTTCAGATAGCTTGGCGTTGCTGTGTCGGTAGATACGTTGTTCTGCTCTTATTTCTTTGGCTGTTGGCTGTATTTTTAGCTGGAAAAGTCTTGGTTGTTTGTACAAAACCTTTGCTATGTGATATGGAAACAACTTGGGGGGGGGTGTAAGTATGTAGTGGGGAGGGTATGTTCTGTTCACGCTGCCTTCCTAACTTGTTTTAAACTCCTTTCTTTTAAATCTCAGTGAGATTATTTAAGAAAATAGAATGAAAAATGAGGAACATCGTTGCACAAGAGCTGGAAAGCACCCAAATAGTTTGCTTACTGTTAAAATTGCGACATGACTGGAAACATTTGGTAAAGAAAAATTAATTGCCTGGTGTATTTGTGGTTTCCTGTTGAACCTCCTTTTCTAGAGGAGGCTGAAAATCCCATGGATGTTTCCTCAGATTACTAGATAGCATTGTACCTTGTGTGCATGATGAAAGACTTCCAGCAAAATGTGCAGATATCCATGGCTTCCTCTAAAAAGTCCCTCCCATCTGGAACATGACTCTTTGCTCCTTTTAATAGGATGGTTTGAGCAGAGGAAACATGCACTGAAATTTAGCCTGGTCCAATCTTTCTTTACTGAAAGAAGTCTGAGTCTTAGGTGTCTAAAAGCACCTGACCTGTCCTCGAATTAGTGATGGGGATGGGATTTCTGTGCACTTCTTTATGGTAATGGTGTGCCAGCATGGACTTCTTTCCAATCTGAGAGTCACCTGAAGAAGGATGCTCCTGTGGTCCTTAGCCTCCAGGCAGACCTTTTAATGAGCTTTGAGCCATGGACAGGGCTGGCTTGTAAGGGAGGAGAGGGTCAAACAGTCATTCAGGAGAGGGAGAGCTTGAATGTGATTAAAGATCTGCCCTGGCCCATCTCCTTGCTGAGGAGGGTGGTGGCATGGGCAGTGCCTGGGAGCTGCTGGGTGAAACCCTGGGCTGGAGACACCGGGTTGCAGGTCAGATCCGAGGATGGAAGCTCTCCTTTGGCTCACTGCCCCTGCGTCTGTCCTCATTTGATCATACAGGAGATGTTTGTATACACAAAAATATAACTCATGATGACGCAGGGCTTAAGGTTGTGAAATCTTCGAGGTATTCCTGTGGGAGGGGAGGAGTTATCCCTTACATAATTTCCATGGGGAAATAGTTAATCTCGTTAAGCACCAGAAGTTGTTCTATAAAGCAAAGGCAGGGGCTGTGGGGGGGAACATAGTTAACCATGTAGAATGGAGGCAGGCTGACGCTCAGCAAGGACAAATGTAAATGGCATTTTTAGCTGTGTATGAGTGTATTAAAGCTTTAATTTGCCATCACTGACGGGGATTGAAATGAGTGCTGTTCAGCTCAGGGAGCTGAAAGTAACTTCTTGAGATGCATATTGGTCCTACAACTGCAGGTACTTGATGTCTGAGAACACGCACAGTTGCTTAAAACCTGCTTCTGGTTACCGTGGCAAAGAGTAAAGCATTGGGTTGTTTGGTGTAAGCTGAAATAATGTGCTTCAGTAAGTAATGCTCATCCTGTCCTTCAGCTTTCTGAAATCCCCCATCCAGATCTGAACGTGTGTGCTTGCTCGTGGGCTGTTGGGAGTTAAAAATCTTCCTCTTGCCTCAACTGTGGAAACGGTCTTCATTTATCATTTCCCAGTTTAGCTCCTGTATTAAAATTATAACAAGGCTGGGGTTTATTTTTGTCCTGTGTACATTTATCTCCTGTGTATCCTTGTGTCTATTATTAGTCCTGCTCCATTGCTAAATGGATGGGCCGAGCTCTTGGGGACAAAATATTGAAGCATCTGACTAGTCTGCAGTACCCCATAGCCACTCTCTGCTTTCACAGTATTCATAGTGACTGGGTTTACCCAGCATTTGTCATAGCTTGCTTATTTTAAATGCTGAGGGTGCAGTGGGCAGAGCCAGCAGATAGGAGATCTTGAAAGGCACATCAGTTTGTGTGTGGAAGGAGGGAGGAGGTGGATGTGGAGTGGAAGCTCCAGCTGAAAATGAGCAGCAAGCAGTGGTGTGTGTTTGGGAAGTGTCTGAATTGCGTGGCCAGGGCACAGCCCTCGCCTCGGTTTGCTTTTCTGTTTGGGATTGTTCTCGACAGGTTATTTCTGTTTCAGGCTGCATATAAGGGAAGGTCGAATGCTCTGCAAGAGGGCTGGTGTGGAGCTTGGCTGGCTGTGGATTTACCCCTTCCTGAGGGAGGAAAACATGGGAAACTTGCTGAGTTTTCAACCTGGTTTCAGAATCCCCGTGACTACCACTTCTGGTCAGTGGCTAGACACTTGTCCTCAGTCTGTACCTAGCTTTTTGGCTTGCACAAGTCTGGTTTGTACTTCTGCTGCTCATGCTCTCCTGTTTCCACATCCAGCCTGAGCTAGCCGGGTGTTCTTTTGGTCTTTCTGGGATTTGCTCTATTCTGTAAGTTCACTGATGAATACATTCACCGTGTTCTTGCTTTGCTTGCGAGCCCTGCTTGTCCATGTGGCCTCTTGTGTTTTCTGCCATGGTCTCCCAAGTCTTAGGAAGCTTCATAGTGTTCTGCACACTGTAGTGCTTTGCTTCTGAGGACTAGTTGTGGATGCTTTTTAAATAGCCCAGGCAGTGCCTTTGGCAAGGGCATGGTCCAGAACTCACTGAAACAATTAGAGAAGACTTACTGGCATAGCACGGCTTGAGATCAGATTCTTGATTTGGGTTTTATTTCCTTCTAATTTGTTTCTCTAAAAGATGTGATGAAATATTTCCCCCCACTCCCCTTTGTTGGGCTTTTTGTTTGGTTGGGTTTTTTCCCTTCTTTCCCCCCTCTAAGCTATCTTGTTACTAGCACAGATTTTTCTCCTTTCACAGCTATTTACCATGTGCCAGCGCTGGGTGTGTGTAACCTCAGCTCTGCTCTGCTGCAGTGGGCTCCTTCAGCCCTTCAGGACACACTGCTGCTGACCTCCTTGATCCCATTGCAGGGGCACTGCCTGGTAGTGCACACATACTGGATGAGCTGTCTCTTTCCACCTCCTCCCTCTGCGTTACTCACCCAGCATCTTTCAGTCCCTACGTACGCGCCACGTGCTGCCTTGTTTTGCCTGGGTTAGCAGCATTTCTGATGTTGGAACCTGTTTCTAGGCCCGTGTGAAGCTTCTTCTCTGCTGCAGACTCCACTAGTAGGGGCAGGTATGCCCCGTGTGTCACTGTACCTGGGGCTGGGGGTGTATGTGAAGGCTCTGGCTTGTGGAGCAAGAGAGTGGTTTAGCCCTGGCTACGTAGCTGTCGGTGTAGGAGCCTGGGAGCTGTGTGGTAGATCAAGCACACAAGGACTGAGCTGCCTCACGGGTTTGCTACTGTGGCCGCAGAATGACTTGGTAAGTGGGGGAGAGTTGATCACGCAAACCTGCTCTCTCTAATGGTCAGGCTTTTAGATTTGGCTCTGGGATTTCATTATTTCCCCTACTTTTCTGAGCTGCAGAGCAGACGTGACTGAGCCGGGTGACGAGCTGTGGGACCTGCTGCACAGAGCCTCGCTGCCCTTTTCATGTCCTGGGCGCAGCGTTGCTGCTGTGAGCAAGCAGGCAGGAGTGCCCGTGGACACAGCCCAGATAAGATGTTATCACCTGAACAGAGATGAAAGCACCTGTGCAGTTGACTGGGGTGTAGTTGGCTGCGTGCTGGGGGAAACCAGTCCCTGATCTGGTACCTCTCCCCGGGCAGGCTCCTCATGGGGACAAGGTGTACCTTGGGCAGAGCAGGACCCAGCCACACGCTTGAGTTTATGTTCACTGGGGATGTCCACATGCCTTCTGGACCTGCCTCTTTCATCCGGTCACCTTCTTGTATGCCTCTGTTACAGGGAATACCTTAAACATCCATTGCTCCATAGACTGTGCTGAAATTTGGTAATCTTTGGGTTTTCTCTTCCACCTGGCACTCCAATAAATGTTTTCTGTGGCTGTGAAACTGCTTACAGGAGGAATACGAGCAGTACTGTCAAAGTTATATGGGCTTTATGGAAGCATGGAGGCCTGTCATGGTCTGCCAGCATGGTAGAGGGTGTTAAATGGGTGATATTCCCAGAGACTGGGCTTGAAATCCTGCTTGCTCCCCATGCAGTGAATGTAGGTTCCCCTTGACATTGCAGAGTCTGGCTGCAAGTGCCTCTTTCTTCAGTGAGACCAAAAGTGAAGACTCACCTTGAAATAACAGAGGTTATAACAACAAGGTTCAGTCTTGTGGCTCTGGCTTTATTAGCAATGACCAAAGTTGTCTTTCTGTTGTATTTTTCTGGTGCTCATGGTGATTTTCCATGGTCAAATCTGCCTTCTTTCTTGTTTTGTCCCTGTGAATGAATGGATTGTATTTGGAGCTGGCTTCCATGCTAGAGTCTGCTTTGTCCTGACGCCCAGCATTGGATGCATCCTGGTCTTGCAGTCCAGAGACTATACATGACCAAATGTACAGTTAATTGCTTTGGAATTGTTAGAGGTCAAGGATATTATTGCAGAAGGTTCATCTAAAAAAAAGAAGAAAAAGCATCCTATGTGAGGTGCTGCTGGTTGTTCTCTTGAAACCCTTAGATTTGGAGTTTCAGAGGAAAAACCCATTGAATGATGTCTTAAAGCTGAATAAAGAAGTCAGTATTGAATATTTTAATGCCTTGCAGATGCTGTGGGGTTGCAGGGTTTTATTTTAGATTTAACAATGGGAGTTGGAGTGGCTCCAGCACTGTAAAGAATAGTCTCTTTAATTAAGGGTCTAAGCTGGAAGAGCATGTGATGCCATTTTAAAGTTTCAGCGGGGCTTTGTAGTTGTAAGTTGTTATTCCCCATCTTGGATCACACATGTACGTGGCTGGGGTCATGGTGGGGATGTTCCTTGCCTGGAGAAGGGAGGTTGGTCTGTGGAAGGGCAGCAAGGTGTCTCCAGATGGCTTAGCTCTGATTTTATTTCCTCTTTCCTGTGGCTCCTGATGCCCACTTCGGAGGTGCTGCATCTTTGCAGGCACGTGGTGTGTTACATCATATGTGCATGGTACATGACACCACATCGCACCCACCGTCAGCTTTGTTTCGCCCTAATAGTTCTTTTCAGGTTAGGGATAGGGTGTTCTGTAGCCATGTTCTTAGATGTCATCATGGTAATAGGAAGCTGTGAAGGAGGTTGTGGAATCAAATGTGGTCTGCTTGGAAAGGAGTCCGCAAGACCCACTGAGATTCACTGGAGCAGCAGAGGATGAACTGAGGCTGTGTGTCTGCGGCATTTAGGAGGGCAGGGTAGACCCCATCCCTCCACAAGTTGGAGGTTTTGGTTCTCTGTGGCTTGTTTGCCTGTTGTTTATGGGGTGGAACCCAGAAAACTGGCCAACGAATGTAAGAAGTAAATTATTCTCCCCTAGAAAACGCAGATGTTCAGGCATGCGTCCCTGCATTCTCATCTGGAAAAACAGCATTAAGAGATTTTGAGTGCTGTCTCTTAACTTTCGCCCATTTTCAGCTCACAGGACACAGGTAGATGCTCTGTGCCAGTACTGGTTCTCTACCCTGTGTGTGGCTCTGTGGTAGTACAGTATGCATTTAATAATCAGTGGCAACAACTGCTACTTTTGACCATCCTGGACGCTTTGCTATAAGACAGCATCTGCCAGGGTTTGCTGCGTTGTGGTTTGTGCTAAGATGAGTGCTTGACTCTCTTTCGGGTAGTTACTGTGAGAATTGGGCTCTTCTGTAGCATTAGGAAGTGCAGCCTCATAGCAAAGGCTGGGCAGCTGCGAGCCGGACGGGTACCAAGGAACCTTTATGGTTTGCACTTAGTGTCTCCTAGTATGTTTATCCCCATAAAATAATGAATTGAACAAGAGCTCCAAGCAATGTTATCACCTTTGCACATTAAACAATCATAATCATGTGCTCTGACTTAATGAGATTTAGAAAGAAATGTTGGGGTTTTGTTTGCCTTCTGGTTTTCGAGTGTTAAAGGCTCCCTTGGGCCGTGCATTCAAGCTTTTTCCTGAGATCCCGGGGCAGCCTGTGTGCTGAGGGCTGGCCCTGGAGACTCAGCAGCCACCAATGCAGAGCAGGAGTTTTCCCAGAGCCGTTGCCAGACTTGGGAGTTGATCGTGGACGCTGGCAGCACTATTTTGGGCGATGAGAAGGAAGCTGACTGTGTATTTGTGGTGGCCTTGGCTCTTCTGTTTCTTAATTTTCTCTTTAATTTCTATTGTTTTCTTTGCTTATTCGCTAACTTGCAAAAATTCAGCAAATGGCAGAGGCTCTCCCAGCCCTTGGGGTGAGTTTTGTTCAGAGCTGCAAGCGAGCAAGCACACGGCAGCAGCACTCACTGAGCTCCTGCTCGGAGGTGGAAACGGGATGGGTGTGATGGACCTGCTGGCCTTCAGGTGATCAGGGTCTGGAGATAGCAGGGTCATCCCGGGCAGCTTTGTGTGTGTATTAAGGGTAAATATTAACTTTGCATGATCTTGGGAGCTGCTGCGTGTTTGCGTTAGCTGCTCATTTTGGTAGGATTGGTTAAAATTCAGTCACGAGGTTCCTTAACTTCATCAGTCTTCACTACACCATGGACCTGAATAATGTCTTGAATGTTGTCTCCTCGGAGTTTTGCTGCTGGTCTTCAGTCTTGCTGGGGTGTCACTGGCTCTAACTCATTCAGCTGCAGAATAAGCCCAAACTGTATGGGAGGTTGCCCTGTTACTGGCACAGGGTACAGGACATCTCGAGTTCAGCTGCTTCCGCAGGATATCCCTGCAGTGCGTCCTGAAAGGACGGATGAGCTCTCCCAAGACTGGCTGAGAGAGGGTTTGTAAAGCATCTTGCTTCCCTGCAGCTCTGCAAATCACACCCAGAGCCCCACAGGCCTCTTCACTGCGGGGGCAATGACAAAACTGCACACACAAGTGTTGTTTTGCTGTTTGTTTTCTCTCAAGCTAAGCTAGTTGAGAAGAGAGCCCTGCATGCAGCAGAGCAAACGTACCTGCTGAGTAGCACTGAAACAAAACTGGGAGAACCCAGACTGGGGCAGGTCCTGCAGATGCTGCTCCAAATTTGTTGACAAAGTCAACAAATCCATTAAATAGGAACCTGTCCCCTTGTGCCACCCGTGGGAAGAGCAGCATCCATCCCTGCGTCGCCACCAGTGATCCCAGGCATTGATGATGCCGGGCAGCAGTGCGGGAAGGGAAGGGTTAAAGGAGGCGAGGTTGTCAAGTTGGGTTAGCCATCAGATAGCTAATATTTTAGAGGTTTTTCAGAGCTAAGCTATAAAAAGGCCGTAGCAGTATTTCAACTCGCCCATTGTCTGCTGGAAGCCAGCCAGCGTTGCCATGCCGACGAGGAATTATTACTTGCTGCCAGAGCTGGAGGAAAAGCTCATACTTTTGGCTTCAAAACAGGAGGGGTGGACTTATGTAATCCGCTGTGTTTATAGGCTGAGACTGGCAGGAGCATTGAGAAATAATTACAGGCTTTCCATTTCATTTCCAGCTTGGTTTTTAAGGCTGTGTGGCCTCTCTTTATTTATTTATTTTGAAGTTTGGAGAGGGTGGCTGCTAAAGATGCAGGAGGAGATGCGGGGATGCTGTGAAGGTGAGTACCCCTCCGCTTCCCTCCCCGGGCTGGCTGGGCTGCTTTTGTTTTGGTGGTGTTTTTGTCTGGAGAGCTTAAACTAGGCCACAGCAGAAAGAAGTTGCTTTGGAAAACTGGAACTTGGCCGGGCAACACAGAAACAGTGTTCAGTGCTGGAGGCTGGGAATCCACTTTTGCGGTTGCCCGGAGGTGGCCGGCGCTTGCAGACAGAGGTGAAGTGTGGGGTTTTGTGAGCTCCAGCTGCTTTCCGAGGTGATTTTATCCCTGCAGCCCTGTTGGAGTATGTGGATTTGTTTGGGGGGGAAGACAGCAACGAGGAAAAAGGAGAGGAAAAAAGTTTTAGGTGTTGTTTTCTCCCCGGAATGTCTTGGTCTCGCACATGGCTCCGTCAGCTGGAGAGGGACTTGTCAGTGTGATCAAAGCAGTTTTGCTGATGTTTTTGTGCTCTTGAGAGGTGAATTCCAAAGTTTAGCCTGTAATTAATGTGGGTTTGTTCATCCCGGGAACAGTCAGCAGATGATGCTGTAATTTGGGTTTGCCTGAAAAGCAGTGCGTGGTGTGTTTTGACTTGGGGCAGGCTGGTGGGAGTTTGCAGCTGCTGTTTTCGTGCTGGCTGTCGCATCAAGGGAGTTGGTGCTGGTAAACTCTGCTCACAAAACTCAGGGGTTGGGTGGTTCTGCTGGTTGGAAGGGTCGTGCTCCTGTCTGTAATGGGGAGGATGCTTCTGGTGTGCTGGGAATCCTTTGCCCAGGAGGGATCATGGCATTGTGGTCACAGCTGAGGAGGGGGGATGCTGCGGGTGGGATCCAGGCTGGGATTGCTCTGCCTTGCTTCTTCCTGCTGTCTTCTTGAGGAAATGGCAGTGTTAGAACTGACTTTTAAATCTGTCACACTGGTTATAGAGCTCCTTTGAGCAGACAAAGCCCTTTTTTGGATGGGATATGAAGGAGAATGCTTTGAAATGCTGCAGACTCGCTGTGGAGGTTACAGAGGTGGATAGAAGTTGCAGTGTGCTGTGATTTATTCATTTTATCTAATGCATTCTTTCATTGCACAGTGTCCTGCTTAGGAGTTACATTTTCACTTTGTGCTAACCTGACTTTCTGCTGTTGTTGTGTGGCGTGTGCAGCTTAAATACCCCTCCTGCTGTGTCAGCATGAGATCAGCGTGGTGTTGACTAGAATGCTTAACTTCTGAGATACTGCACTTCTTAGGGACAGTTACAGTCCCGCATGAACATATTTGGTCCCTAACTTGAAATATAGGGTTGCATGGGTGGAACTAATGCACGTGAGGGGTTGTTAAACTCATACTGCAGAATTAAGCTGCTTTTTCCATAGTTTCATAGCAAAAACTTGGGAGAGTGGTGGCACATTGAGTCAGGAAATGTCCCTTGAAACACCAGTCAGTCCTGCTGTTATCAGAGACACAGGGGTGTGCTACACAAAGTAAGTCAGTCGTTTGATGATCCATCATACAGCTCTGCCTCCTACCACAGATGCTGTTGGACGCGGTGCGAGTTAGATTTGTTACTGCAGGGCTTTTTCTGTGTGTGTTTTTTTTCTCCCTTCCTCTGGGATTCATGCCAAGATGAACTGTATGTTCTGTTCTTAAGAGCTATGAGTAATGTATGTGTGAATCTATAACATAAGTAATACGAGCATATAAAATGTGTGAGTATGCAGGATTCGTGTATCCTGCGTCTACGCAGCGCCGCACACATGCTGGATGTGCGCTCAGAATTAGGGTGTGATACATGTCTGGGCAGAATTAATGACATGCCTTGCAGTTCCTGCTCGTTGCAGAGCCCTGATGGCCTCATCCTGGCCAGCTGAAATCCCAGTCACCAGCTATGGTTTGCCTATTTAATTGCCCATTTGGAAGAGTTACAAATTAAGAGTTGGAATTGCATGTGCAGCGGAAGTCGGCGTTAATGAAGACAAGGGGAGATGCTGGCACTGCTGCCTGATGTTTCCTGAGTACTGGGGTGTCTTGGGGCTGTGCCTTGGAAGCAGGGATACAGGGATGCTGGGGGGTCCTACACCAAGTAGATGCTGCTGCAGGAGCCACTGTGCAAGTGATGCGCTCCAAGGCAGGCCTGGTGCTTCTAATGGGATATTTTTTTCCCATCTTTTAGATGAATAAATGGGTTTTCTCTCATAAATTATTATTTTAATGTGAAAAATGAGAAGGTGGCACATAGCCAGCTCCCCCGCCTCGCTCTTCCCTGCTCCAATGAGGTCATTGCCTCTTAAAGTTTATACCACGCGCTGCAAGATGTAGCTGGAGGAGCAAGAAGGCAACAAACGTCTCTCTGGGGATGGGTGGGAGTGATGGCCACCAGTCCCTGACACATTAGTGAGCTGTGAGTGATGCCTGGGCAGGATCTGTGTGTGGGGAGGGCACCTGCCTGGAGAAACCTGGCAGGATGCAGATCCGGGTGGGAGGGGAGCACGCTGGTCCCTGTGGTACAGGACCTGGGATGCTTTGGATGCCGGTCCAGAGGGGTGGTTGTGCTGCTTGGTGGGGTGCGCAGTAGAAGGAGTTTGTGTGTGAAGGGCTGGGCATGTCCTTAGGTGAAATGGGATTGGCAGCAGTACTGGTACTCCTTGAGTACTCCTTGAGTACCAGTACCTGATGAGTACCAGATGCAAGCTTGCTGTTGCATCCAATTACTTTTTCTTGGGAATTTCCTCAGTGCTGTTTTTTTCAATGGGATTCTGAGAGTTTGCCCCAGTGAAGGTTATCTCCAGGACATTGGTGTCCCCTAGTGAGTGGCTGCCTGGAGGGGTTGTGTTTCTCTCCCTTGAAAGCCATCCTCAGCTGCTTGTGGATTCCTGGGCTATTGTTTTCTCCTTGTATGTCCCCTCTGCCATCCCTAGTGGAAGCAATATGGAAACGGATGCAGAACCATGCAGATCCACTCTCCTGCCTTTACTGTAGCTCTGAGTCTGGCTGGAGCTTGCTATACTAGAGGTGGTCAGGAAGGGGACCCTTTATGCATCTTTAGCTCTGATTGTCTCACTGCTCCATCATGGTTCTGGGGAGGTGCAATGGGCTGAGTCCACTCTGCATGATCCCACCTTTGCTGCATCAAAAAGGAGCTGTGGGACAGCAGGAGGTGTGCGAATAGTGGAGAGAGAAAGCAAGGGAGATGGACAATCACTTTTATTTTAAATCAATACATTTGAAAGCCCCTGGCAGAAAGCCCTGCACTGGGAAGAAGCATTGGTTTGCTGTTACAGCTTCATCCCCCAGTGTACTCATGCTATAGGGTGCTATACACAGCTACTGCTGTCAGCAGCGGGTTTCAGAGGTGGGTTTATACACAGTGAGCCTAGGAGGAAGCTGTGAAAAGGTTAGCAAGAGGGAAGAGGATGGAGGAGGCAGCTGAGATGTTGTCTACACCCTGAGAGGTTTCTGAGCAGAGAATAATCACCAGGACTGGTGGATAAGCCAGCATCTGCAGTGCTTTGCAAGGACAGTGAAGATCTGGGAGCTGCTTCCACTTGCTGGTGTGGGAACTGACATCCTATTTTAAAAAGAAAGCTACCAAGTAGCTGCTGCATGTATAAATGAGTACCTGAGGGCCCAGGGTGCACCAGTATCAGCACATTAAAGCTTCCTGGCGTTGGCTTTGGTCTTGTGTGAGTAGGTACAATGCAGATCTTTCCTTGCACCAAGGGTGGAAATGAAAAAGTGCAGTTGGAAGTGAGTACTAGAGGGGACTTGGGGAGGGGTCCAGTGTGCTGCTGTGCTTTTAGGCATGAACTTCAAAAAAAACACCCCCAAGCCCCACTTTAAAATCACTGTTCCATCATTTAAGCATCCTGATACTTGCAGCTGCTCTTGTGCTGCTGCATCGTTGTATCTTCTGTTCACTTCATCTTTGTCTTTCTGCTTCTCCTCAGCAGCCTTGTTGATGGTTTTTTTTGTTCCCTGTCGACATGATACAATCACTCCTTGTTAGCCTATCTTGCTCTTTCCTCTTTCAAGGAAGGGAAGGAACAGGGGAACCAGATCTGATAATTCCAGTGAGTAGAACTGTTCCCCTGAGCCCTTTATAAAGAAATAAAAAGGCTCTCCTTCTCTCTGCTTCTCTTTGAGTACAAGCACTTTACCCTCTTGGATTCCCTGCAGGCTCCTCACACTGCTAAAATTGAAACATCAAGATGTCTGAGGCAGCAGGAATTACCATCAGTGTTTTGACACCTGGAGGTACAATTTCTATTAGCTTTTATAGAAAAACAACACCAGTTTTGCCAACAGAGTTCTTGTTAAATAATGCATGAAGACCCCGCTCCTGACAGTCGGTATTTTTCTTTCACTTCCCTGGACTCTTGGATAATGGCTTAATTTTTGTGACCATTGGGGAAGAGATACACACTCACAGAGAGATATATATGGACACACACGTGCTTAGCTCCCGGTAGTGAGTTGATTGCCCTGTTTGCTAATTAACATGGAGAGATGGAGCAAGCGGTCAAAGGTTGGTGTGTTAAGTCTTGGATCATTGTTTTATGTCTTGGAAGCAGCAAAACGCTCTTCCTGAAATGTTTGCTGATAAATAAGGCTGTTTATGTAGGATATAAGAGACCCCTGGAGGGTCTGCGTGCCCTCAAGCAGGGATGCGTGCAGGGTCATCAACAATAAGAAATGGGTAGCTTGAGTTTTAGCTTGGATGGTGCTTGGCATCAAGCATATGCTCTGTGCTCGCTTTTGGGGGAAATGAAGTGAAACAGAAGGGCACAACATTTGGATGTGACTGCTAATAGTGAGAATCAAAGTACAGTTTTGACATCTCTAACCTAATAAGTGGTGCTGCGCGTGAGAGCCTGCTTATTTTCCTTTTTACCATGAGATGCTTTGACAGAGGAGTAAAGTCCCATTTTGACATTTCTGTCATTTTAACTAAAGAGAGAGATCACAGTAAATTGGATTAAGTGAAAATCTTCTTCAGATGTTTGTGGTTTGGGGTGATTTATGGATAGATGTCATTTGAACGTCATTCTGCTTTTTTTAAGTATCTGCTTGATGGTTGCTCTAATGCTGTTGCTGCAAATAGCCCATGCAGAGGAGGGAAAGCTGAGCAAGAAGCAGTTACCCGTGACAGATCCAGCGCTGGTGTGTGACATGGGGACAGCAGAACGCTGTCCTTCTCACGTTCCCAGCCTCATAGCGCCAGATTCTGTAACGGGTGCTTGGTTCTCATTTGAGTTCCTGTTATTAAACTTTGATATCTTCCATTGAGAGTCATTTAAATGGGCGTTCCTAAGTGCTTTTCCCATCCTGGAGAGAGATGCTTCAGCACACACATTCCTTATTGTGCTCTTGGCAAATCTTGTGTTGTTTGTTCCCCTGCGACCAGGGATGAAGATGTTCTTGGTTATACTCGTGCAAAGTCTCAGTCTTGGCCTCGTAGTTTTGGAGTCCTTCATTTGCCATGAGTGTGTGTGTGACTTTTCCAGGAGCCAGAATATTCCCGTAAGTGCATGCTGGCTCACTGACATTAGCAACAGCACGTGAAAATACTCTGTCCATGTACTTGATATTTCCAAAAGATAGTCTTGAAAGTTCTGCCGTTAAATTAACAGCGTGAGACTTCTTAAATACATGCATCCCTCATGGCTTCTTCTACCCAGGCTGCTGGTTCCACTTGGAAAGTTGCATAATCTCTTGTGGATGATGCATTGTGATCAGTGATGTCATTGATTCAGTAGTCCCCTATTGCCTGGTTCAGTGATGAGTGAGATGAGATTGAAGTCTTTGTGAATATGGTGATGGGAAACCAGGAAGTCTGCATCCGCATCCCTAAACGGTGTTATTTGCATGCATAGGTTTGAATTTCTAGCATCATTTTGGAAGGCACTTGTGATCCACACTCAAAATCACTAGATTTGCAGCTAGGTGTAGAGGCTTATGCATTGTAGCTGTGCTCTCTGAAAGCTTATTTTCAACTTCGATGTTGGGTTTGAAGCTCTGCACCTGCACCAGGAGGTGTATATGGTAGTTGTCTGCCAGTGCTGCTCCTGGGGCTGTCTCTGCCCTGTGTCTGGTGGAGGCAGTGCTGGCCCAAGGGAGCATGTGTTGGGATAGGTATAAGAATATAGAAATTAACCCCCTGATGGGGTTGGGTGTCTTATCCTGTGTCTGTATTGGTTTTTAATGTCCTGGTGCAGGCATGTGCTGCCCAGGTGTAAGTTGTATAGCGAAGTACCATCAGAAGCGGGGTGCATCAAATCCTGGCTCTTTGGCATGAATCAGCTGGTGATGCTTCACATCTTCCCTCCAAACCGAGCCCCATTGGTCTGATTGGCAGCATCTCAGCACTGCCTGGGTTTTCCCATGCTGTTGTTGACACCAGGGCTGTGGTGCCTTATGCTCCCCCTCTGCGGTTTGTGTTGTCCTTGCAGTTAAGAGATTTGCCTTTTGCTGTGTGAGCATTTTGTGCCTTGCTGGTGACTCAAAGAGCAGCTCTGGAAATATTTTCTGTGTTATTTTTTGGTGATATCAATATTAGTGGAAGATCACACCGCCGAGGGAAGATAAATCTGTAAACCCGCTTAGTGGCTGATCTTATCCGAGCTGAGTAGCTCTCGTTGCATAAGGGACAGTGACCTGAAATCATCTTTTTCAACCAGCAGACAGGATGGGATGTGTTTCATCGCTTCATCACAGACATGGGAGTGATGCAGACCTAAAATGGTTTGGTTTGGTGGGTTTACTTTGAAATCTGAATACCTCCTGACAACTGACCTTTAGGTTGGTGTGTCAAAGAGAGCAGCGGTGCCGAGGGAGGTGGGTTATTTTAGTGCATTAGTCTGTATTCAACAGGATTCCTGCATCTCTTGCAGCCTGGTTGGCTTTTGGGGATTGCTAAGAAGTATTTGCAAAGGTTACCTGGCATGAATGGCGAGGAGCAAGCAGAAGAGCTTGATCACAGCCCATCCCAGGGATGTTGGGGTGGGAGTTCAAGGGATTGCTTTGGCTCTGCTCCATCTCTTGGCATCATGCTCCCACCACTGGATGCCAGCAGAGGGTAGGTGGGTGAGCAGGAGGGGAAGAGCTGGTGCTTATAAGAAGTGAAGAATTAAAACCATCTGCTCCAGCTGTGTGCCTCTGCTTATTGTTTTTAGCTTCTCTCAGTAAAGCAAATGAGGAACTGGAGGTGTGTTTCTTGGCAGGGACCTTGTCTTGCTGGAGTTGAAGAGGTATTTCCCTTTCTGCTTGGTTGGCTCTTTCTTCTCCCATCTCTCCCAGACACGTAGCAGCCCCAGGTTGAGCTCAGGTGAGACATCTGGTCTCTCCCTGCAGGGGAGGATGGGGATGGGATAGCTTTTCTTCTTTCCTCCCCATCCCCTGAGAAATGCTACACTGAATACCTTAGTGTTATGAGCTCCATCTAAAGATGCGAGGCTCGCATGGTCACCTCGCCTGTCTGCTTTCTGTCTTGCCCCCCATTGGAGGCAAGAGCACAGACTGTGTGGCTGGCAGTGGGGAGGGAAGAAGAGGTGTTTTTTCTCTCTGGTGTGGGTGAATTGGTGCTGTCTGTGATGGATTCTTGCTGCGACAGGCTCTAAATGGGAACTCCCAGGGGAAATTAGCCTGCAGCTTTTGACTTTATTAAATATTCTCCAGTGCCATCCCAAAGGACCACTTTTTAGTGCTCTGCAGTGTTTCCTCTGTATTTTAAACATCACCTACATGAAGTGTGACAACGTATGGACTCTATTTACATTAAAGTCTCCGTACAAAGAGTTAAGAAATGATAGATAATGCGTTCCGTTCTTCCCATCTAACATCATGATGTCTTATAGATAGATACGAGAACCTCAGCTGGAGATATTGCAGATTATTATAAAGTCCAATAGCTTACTTTAATATTATGGCTTATAATGATTGATTCAGCCATTTATTAAAACACCTATTTCATGACTGATTAAAGTCTTTTGAAACTGTTTAGTGTGAGGTGCCTGTGTCCACAGCAGGGAGGTTGGGCCTACATGATATTAAGGTCCTTTCAAACCCGAACTATTCTATTTGTAAGTTTTAAAACGTGACCTGATGTATTGTACTGCCATTAGCACCTAGCTACACTGTGGTGTTAAGTTGCAAAGTTCAGTTTTAGGCCTTAGATGTGTTGAAGTTTTAAGTACCTTGTTACAGATTATTCCTGGTATGTTTTAAGCCCCAGAAGTACATTGTGTTCCTCACAGTGACCTGGCAGTGCTGTGTTTACCTTGTGGGTCTTCTGTCTGTTGGGATGGACCCTGTTTGCTTTGGCATTACTGGTCTGTGTAATGTCATCACCTGGTATTGAGTATCCTGATAAAATGCTCTCTCTGTGCTCCTAATGAGGAACAGGTCCATTTTGTGCTTGGCAGATCCAGGAACCAGCAAGTGATGCTCCTGCTGCTGCCGGGTGCCTGTGGGCACTGTCCTTGGGAGCAGCTTTGGGGGAGCTTTGTGCTGGTGCACAGCAGAGCCCTGGTGATGCCATCACTGTTACACAGATCCCGGCTGAGTTGGCTCCCTGCTAGAGCAGGTGGGGTCCTCTGGGCTGTGCTGAGGGAGCTGAAAATCCCTGTGGGTTGATGCCAAAGAGGAAGTCAGTTGAAGAGGCTGGGATGGATGTGGGAGAGGGGAAGGTTACCCTGGTAAGGAAGAGGTGCAGGCTAAGCTCTGCATCCTGCTTTGTGTCTAGAGGTGTGTTGTCTTCCTGGGTTTTCATAAAATGGTTTGGGTTGGAAAGGACCTTTAAGATCACCTATTCCAACCCCTGTCCCCCATACCTTCCATTGCATCAGAATCTTCAAAGCCTCATCCAACCTGGATTTACCTTTCTTTAGCCAAGTACCAAAATCGAAAGGTAGATTGTGCATGCATGAGATTCCAGGGGATGCGGTGGGTTTTTAAGTCTGCCTCCTTTGTCTGTGTACGGAAGCATTTTTTCTATGGACTGCTCAACTTTCCATTCACTGGAGCTGCGCAGAGCTGGCTGCTGGGCTGAGCTGTGTAATGGGATATGTGAATCGCAGCAGGAAACCTGCTCCAGTTTAAGCAGCCCTGATTTAAAAGCAAATGCAGTCAAACCAGTACAAACTCCTGCATGGAGGAATTAAAACTGTTTTGTATGCAATTGATGTCACTTCTGCTCAGGTCAGTAACTACTGCTGAGGGATGCTCAAGTGGACAATGACTAAAACCTGATTTGTTGAGTGACAGATGTGTCTGCTCTGCCCTTCTCATTGGGCTCTAGGAAGCAGGTAAAATTAGGGAAGGAAGGGCTGTTAATGTGCAAACTTTTCATATGTCCCCACTCCTGCCTGGCAAGTGACTCTGTGCTCTGTATGGGTAAATGATTATAAAATCCCAGACTGATTTGGGTTGGAAGGGACCTTAAAACTCATCCAGCTCCAACCCCTGCCACAGGCAGAGACCCCTTCCACTGGAGCAGCTTGCTCCAAGCCCCTGTGTCCAACCTGGCCTTGAGCATTGCCAGGGATGGGGCAGCCACAGCTTCTCTGGGCGCCCTGTGCCAGCGCCTCACCACCCTCACAAGGAAGAGCTTCTCCCTTAGATCCAACCTGAACTTGCCCTGTTTCAGTCTGAACCCATCACCCCTTGTCCTGTCACCATAGTCTCTAATGAAGAGTCCCTGACGATGCTGCCCAGTGCTTCATCCCAAATCCATCCCACTCAACACCAACCCCTTTTTCCCAGCCCTTATCCCCCACCCCAGCCCCACTGAGCATCCCCATGCTGGTACCTTGTGACTGAAGGGGTGGCACTCGTCTCCCTCCTGCCCCAGGGGGGTGCACATCCGCAGCCCCCGCAGCCACAGGCTGACGGCGCAGCAGGTCCCGCTGCCGCACTGCAGGTCCCGCTCGCAGGCCTGGGGAGAGGGATGATGTGAGTGGAATGTCCTGGGAAAACAACCCTCTCCCACTTCTGGAAGGGGCCAGGGGAGAAATGCCCCCTGGGTGTAAGTCCCTGGTTGGGCATTTAAGGGTGAAGGGTTTGTTTTTCTCATTGAGGGTTGAGCTGGGGAGGTTTCGGAACAGGATTTGGTGCTGGGGTTTGCAGAATGAAGGGGGATATCCCTGGTGCAGGAGGGGCTGGGACACACAGGGGAGAAGTTTGCAGGGGCCCAACTTAAAAGCAGAATTGGTGCCAAGTTATAGCGGCGGCGCTGAGGGTAAACTCCTTGTCCATCGTGTACAGACATCACCCGTCTGAGCCTTTAAAACCTGCTAAATAATGCAAATGCCCATTCTGGGGTCTTTTTTTGTTAATAGAGAGTAATGCCAATGACTCAGCCTCTTCTACGCAAGGCAGGTGGAAAATGGGAATCAGAAACCTCTTCCCCTGGGATGGGAAAACTGATGCATGGATGCAAATGCTGCACCAGCTCACCACCACACCTGAAAGCCCATGAGGACATTCAGAAGAAGTGGATGGGGGAATACCAAGCAAGAAACGAGTCTCTTTTTGCTCCCCAGGCTGTGTTGACCATCACAAGAGCAGCTCATTGCACCCCTAACCCCTGCTCCAACCCATTCTCCTTATGGTAGCACAAGGAAGAACCAATGGGGCTCATCCAAACCCCAAATGGGATCACCCCTTCCTTAGGGTACTGCTATCACAGGAGCTCTCAGCCACAAGTCCATGGCTCATATGGAAAAAGAGGTGTGGGAATAGCAACTGGGGAAAAGACCATGGGGGAAATGGAAAGAACATGATTTTAGGGTGCTGCTCTCTCAAAGGGAGGCAAGAAGAGGGTTTTGTAGGGCCTGCCCTTTCCTGAAGGGAATTTAATTCTCCTCGACCATCCAATGCACCTTGTAAGAACCAAATACTATTGAAAATCAAATCTTAGCAATGATGGATCCTCACCTGCAAAGCCAGGGGGACTGATTGGGGCTGATAGGGGCTGCAGGCAAGCCAGGACCTGCACATGCAGCCACTTCTCTCTGGTTATTCAAAATGAGCCATTTAAGCCCTAGGAATGATAGTCCAGGTCTATTCAGCCCTGGATGGAGGTGGCTGCCTCCAACTTGGCTTTGCAGCTCCGGGTTGGGCAGATCCAGCCAAAGAGAATCACAGGCTTGAAAGAAAGAGGTCTGATTGTGAGGGAAAAAAGGAGCCAAGAACCAGCTGAAGTCAACCACAGAATTCCCATCAATTGGGAAAAGCTGGGAGGCAGAGAGGAGCTGGGATACGAACACTTTGTCTTGGTTTCAAACAGAACATTTTCTGCTGCCCAGGGTAAAAGGTGGGGATTCATCCAAGCTTGGCTATGCTGAAACCAGCATCTGGACTCCTGAAGGATCACAAAAGCCTGGATCCTGTCCCCAAAAATCGCTGCTCCTCTTGCTTTTGGCATCACCTCAGTCCAGCACTTGCTCCACAGCACTGAGCTCTGGGGACATGCTGAGCGCCAGCAGCCCGTTAACACAGCGCTGCACCTCTCCTTTGCATCCCCACACTTCCCCTCTCTTGTCACCATTTCTCTAAATTTAGGAGGGAGAAAGACAATTTGGGGTGCTCGAGCCCTCGTCCCAGTTGGGAATGTGCTCTGGGGGATGCCCGTAAAGATACAGCAGTTTTTCCCTGCTGGAAAACTTCCTCAAATGCCCTGTTTTCCCACATGCAGGGTTGATAGAGTGCTCAGAAGCAGAAAGAGCAGCTCAATGGTGTGAGTTTACACTGACATGGGCTGAGGCTGGCTGTGGGAACAGCATCCCTGTGCTGGAAACCCAGGTAATAAACTGCGGAAAATCACTCAAACCAAAGCATTGAAAAGCGTCAATTCCTGCCTTCATTCCCAAGATAATCAAAATATATAAGGACTCTCCCAGGCAGGGGATGGAAGCGGCACTTACCCCAGTGATAACGGCGCAGGGGCAGGAGGAGATGAGCAGGAGCAAGCAGAGGGTCTGCAGGATCCAGCCCATGGTGCCAGGGCAGGAGCCGTCTCCCCT
Organism: Loriculus beryllinus; assembly: GCA_039877255.1. NCBI lineage: Eukaryota > Metazoa > Chordata > Aves > Psittaciformes > Psittacidae > Loriculus > Loriculus beryllinus. Next base: position 2,182 of record JBCJKH010069805.1, on the reverse strand, counting down.
GCACCACCAAGCTCTGCAGCAGCCCCGCACCACCCGCCCTATATAACCCCTTCCAGCTCCACCACCCTGGGCTTTTTCCCCCCCTCGCTGATCTCAGAAGAAGCAGATGAGACCTGAATTTCTAATGGTGGAAGAGAAATATTAATAAAGCACCGAGGAAAGGAAAAAAAACCCACCTCTCCCACCCACAGCCACATCCCAGGGTTATTTTTCAGCCAAGCCAACACAGCTGGATTTTCCAAGTCCACCTCTATATCCATATTTATGCCTTGACGGGTGTACTTAAGAATTGAATTAGGACTTTGCGATTGTTCAGCTAAAAGAGCACACAAGACTAAAGTTAGCCTGCTACTTGTGGGCTCATAAGAGCACAATGGGTAATAATGTGCCTCTGTGATAAATATCCTGTAGAAACAGAGGCTGGGCTGCATTTATTTGTGAGGATAAAAGAAGGCAGAGAGGGAATAATATCTTTTTTAAGGAATAAGAGTGTGTTTGAATCAGAAGCTAATGTGTAAATACGTTGATTTATAGTTTGAAGGGTCTATCCCCCATACCTCAAATTGCATTTGGTGCATCTCCTGGGAGCACAAGGGAATAAGTCCAGGGATTGCTAAAGTGGCTAAAAAAGCAGGAAAAAATGGAATTACCAGCTTCTTTTTCAATTTGTACATCCTGGAAGGATGCAAGGGATGAGATGGGAATGGGGGCCTCAGCAAAAGCACCCACTGGCCCAAGAGTCACATCCATTAGGTGGAAGAGGAGCAAGAAATCTCAGCAGCCTCTGAAATGCGATGTCTCCATGGAGCTGGGGCTGGTTCCTCCCATGTGGCCCCTTTGGTTTTCCATGGCCAACATATAGAGAGCGGTATCCCACTGTCCAGCCTGGATTTGGCTGAGACTCCCAGACCAAGTTCCCAGTGCCCAGAGCCATGCAAGCAGAGATCACGGCTAAGACCCTTTGCACAAGAACAGGAAGTAAAACTCCATTTCCCCCCCAAAATAAAGCTGAGTTTGCAATTCTGACCCAGCAAGATGGATTTTTCCAGCCCTGCATTGCCAGGTTCCATCCCCATAGTATCAAGGCTCCTCATCAGTATTATGAGTTTATAAATACATTCCCTTCTGGCTTTTCCCAACAAGAAACAAACACCCCCGAGCCTGATTTTGGGGCTGCTCCCTGCTGGACCTGCTCTTTGGAGGCAAATTAGGGACCAGGAGCAGCCAGAGGGGAAACATGGCCCAAGGTGATGGGGTGGGATTTGAAATAGGGGTTTGCTTGGATCCACATGGTTTAAAATCAACCTTTTCTGCTGAGTTCCCTTTGTAGAGGATAAGTCCAGCGCTAAACTGTCTATTTAACCACTTCTCTGCCAGAGAGCAGCACTGCTTTTGATGTGGCTGCTTCCCTAAAGTCTCCTCCACCTGGGCTTGGACTAAGTAATCCCAATTCTCCCCAGAGCTCCTCCTTTCACAAATCCAGCTGTTGGGAGCATTGTTCTGGGAGGTTTCCTTGGGAAGGTGTTGATCGGGCAGGGAGGATGCAGCCCCCGGCCTCTGTAGGGCACATTTTTGCCCTGTCTTGGGGACAAAAGAGTAATACAAAGAAAGGGAATCTAAACCCATCCTAACAGGGTGGAATGCAGCGGGGGGCCACTGGACAGTGGGGATTGGAGCTTCCAGTGCTACCCAAAAGAGCTTCCAGCTGGATGAAGGAGAAAGAAAAATGGAATTGAGAATAATGAATAAATCAAAGCTGCTGCTGCACTTCCTCCATCAATAACATTTTAATTTGCCAACCTGACAAGGCAAGATCTATCGCCAGGCGCAGCCGGGAACGGCTTTAGCTGGCACTTTATTAGCATCGCCGAGCTCTGTGATGCAGCCACCATAAATTACCTCCTACTCTCTGCTGGCAGCGGGGCTCCTTTCTGGGGGAGGCTCCTGGCAGGAGAGCCGGACTGGGCATCACTTTTAGAACCTCCTGCCTCATGGCAATAGGGTGAGAGCCCTGATCACCCCACCCTGGCACTGTAGGCATTGGTCCAGAGTGGCCCTTTCTGCTGTAAATCATAGAATCATGGAATGGTTTGGATGGAAGGGAGCTTAAAGCTCCTCCAGCTCCAACCCCTGCCACGGGCAAGGACCCCTTCCACTGGAGCAGCTTGCTCCAAGCCCCTGT
>JBCJKH010069803.1:0-19165 GCA_039877255.1 Loriculus beryllinus | reverse complement strand
CCTTCTCTTGTCCAGGCTGCCCCAGCCCAGCTCTCTCAGCCTGGCTCCAGAGCAGAGCTGCTCCAGCCCTCGCAGCACCCTTGCAGCCTCCTGTGCCCTGGCTCCAACAGCTCCACGTCCCTCTTGTGCTGCAGCCCCAGAGCTGGATCAGGGCTGCAGGGGGGGTCCGCGGAGTGCAGCCGAGGGGCAGGATCCCCTCCCTGAGCTGCTGCTCACGCTCTGCGGGTGCAGCTCCCGCAGCTCCTCATCGACCAACACCCGAAGTCCTTCCTTCAGGGCCGCTCCATCCAATCTTCCCCAGGCGGTTCGCGCTTGGCCTTGGTGAGCTCGGTGATGTTCATTGCACAAAACAACGAAGTTCACGTTTTAATCAACACAAACCGCACACCAGCCCCGTTTAACACGCCCAGGTAGGAGCCCCGCTCCCCCCCTCGGGCCTCCCGTTCCCATCACGGGGAGCTCCGACGGCCCAAGCCCACCCCCGGCAGCATCCGCACCCCTCGGCAGCTCCGCCCGGCGCCGCCAGGAGGTGGCGCCGCCTGCTGCCGGCCCTGGGTACCGCCGCGCCTGCGCGCTGCGGGCGTGGGGCGCCGGTTGCCGGTGGTGAGGAGCCGGTCCTCGCCCGGACGCGGTCCGCGATGGAGCGGCCCCGCCGCGGGAAGGCCCCGCGGAAGAGCCGCCACTTGTCCCCGCTGCCGGGGGGGGGTTTGCTGCCGGGTGGAGCCGTCGGCTGGGCCGGTGACTTCCAGCAGTGCCGGCGGCGCCTCTTCGAGAGCGGGAGCCCCCGCGGGCCGAGGCCCGGCAGTAAGCGCTTTACCGGCGGGGAGGAGGCTGGGCCGGGGTGAAGGCGGGCGGGTTCGTGGCGCTCTGAGGGGTGGGTAGGGATGCCCGGCACATTGAGCCTTCCTCCGGGGAAGGTTCATGTCAATAGCGGTGTTATGTTGCTTCGGCATTCCCACTGCGTCATCCCAGCTGCTCATGGGGAGGTTGGGAAGAGGTTTGTTGAGGTCCGTGTCCTTTGCAGTGTGGAGAAAGCGGGAGCTGGTGTGGGAACGAGACCGCTTCCTCTGCTTAGCTGTTGGTAATGAAAAGGGTTTTCATAAAAGTCACTTTCAAGGTGTTTGCGCTTTTCTTTCCTTTTAATCTATAGGTTTCTAAAACACCTGACCTGTATCTTGGAGCCTGGTTGTTGGTTTGGGTTTGGTTTGTTTTGTTGAGCTGCTGCTGGGGAAAGAAGCTTGGGTAAAAGTAAAGCAAATTCAACCTTTATAATGCTTGTGATATAGGGACAAAAGTTGTGACGGGCATGGAAGAGGGGAACAGCTAAAGGTGCCCTGTTAGAAATCATCAACTCAAATCACTGAACTCAATACTTCTTCTTTTATAGACCTGAAGAGAAAGCGCCGTGTGAAAACCCTCCCACAAATTACAGAAAACCATGAAGTCACCCAAGTGAGAGATTTGCACAACCCAAGGTCTGTTGAAGCTCCTTCAAACACACCGTTATTAACACCAGCTGTGTGTTTACATTGCTTTGCCTGCATGAGAGGCCTGTAGGAGTGTGAGTTCTCAGTAAATCAGAGGATTTTCAGACTGTTTGTTGCACCTCCTAAAGCGATGTTGTAGTTTCCGTAGGGTAGCTCTGTGTATTCAGCTTAGCTCTGTTCTTCAACTGCAGCAATCAAGTGAATGTCAAAGAAACAACAGACCTGGATAAAAGAGAAGAGGCAGCTGAAGAAAGCAGTGTGCCGCTGAAGGTGAGCATCGTGCCTTGCTCTTTATCTGCTAGTAACTTATGGAGAATAAGTCAAGGACATCTGACATGTTAGATTCTCTTCCTCGTCAAGTAGAGATCAATTATATGTGTGTGTGATGAACGTTTCAGGGTCCTGTATCATGGTGATATTTGCCTGTGTCTTTGGCCAGAATAAAAGTGGTTGGAGCTATTGGTAACATGGGAAAACACAAAACTAATTATCCTTAATGAGGAAAGGCTGTAGCAGTTGTGTTGTGTGGCAGATACCTCATTAGAATGTGATTCCAGGGAATTGCTCACTCCTAGTGCAGACACAGACCTTTGGTGAGTTACTGTTGTGCTCTTCCTCATGTTAGTAGAACTGAAACAAAGTGAGGTGATTGAGTGGAGCTGTTCCAGGAGAGTCAATATTGCAAGTGGCAAGAAAATAGTTCACCAGGAGTGTTTGAACTGAAATCAGCTACAGCAAAAGGCTCAAATGATACTGCTGTAAAACTACTTTTTTCTTTATAACACTGGCTTTTATTTGGGGCCCACCAGTTATTTACCTTGGTCATTTAATTTTAGGAGTCCCTGATAATCAACAATGAAAGTAAAGACAGTTTGAAAAAAGGTGACATGACTTCAAGTGAGTATAATGGCAATACATTGTATTAGTAAATAGATTTCTATATTTGTATAAACCTAAATGTAACATTAATTATGTGGTTTTAATTATATATCTATAAAAGCACTGATGTGCTGTTCCTGCACTGGTTTGAACTGTGTGATATTAGAAAGTAAAGGTTTTGAGATCACTGGCTGGACTTCTGCTTCTTGTGGCATGTGGCTTAGAATCATAGACTAGAATCACAGAATGGTTTGGGTTTGAAAGGACCTTAAAGCTCTCCCAGTTCCAACCCCCCTGCCATGGTCAGAGACATGAATTGATTGTAGGCAACACAAGCAGGATGGGAGGCTCACAAGAGTTGAGACTTGAGCCCAACGTGCTGAAAACCACATGATCCTGGTTTAATATTGACAGAACTAATTGTGGCCGTGACTTCTTTAATTTACTGAAACCTGCATTTTTAAAAGCTTATGCCTAAACAGTTTGTCCTTCTGAAAATAGATCTGCCTAAAAGTTACCTGATCAGAAGTTAAATTCTTGAGGTATTTCGAGTGAGCTTTGCACAAGGAAGGTGTCTTCTGTTAGCTTATGGCAGTGTAAATTGGGTTTCAGGATGCCCTTTGTTTATTTGTTTCTTCAACTGTATTATGAATAAGAACTGACTTGACAATGTCATTACAGGAATGAATCTTACATAAGGGAATCTTGGTGGTTTGTACAAGGTGGTACTTGTTCTTTTTTGATAGCAGCCTGTTCTGTCTGTCTCTAGGTACAGGAATGACTCTTCCCACAGGCGTTACAACTTACCTCCTAGAGTGTTTAGGTGTAGGCTCAACTGTAGATTGTAACACAGGTGCCAGCGACAACCTGAACAGTTGCCCATCCCCTGAAATATTCAGAGATGATGATTCAGGTGAGACTTCTGGGTCTTTGAGCTTTATTTGATGTAGAAAATGATATGGGGGGACTGCCTACAATAGAAACACTAGTGGCCTCTCCTAGTGTGACTCGCCAGGTCAGATCTTTGTTATAAGCCAACCTTTGCTTAACATGGAATGGGATGTGTATACCTGGTCCTCCAATCTGGAGTGCATGAGGTGTAATTTGAAGCATACTGTAAGCTTTAAGTATTCACTGTTGACATAAGCTGCTTATTGGGGGTGACCAATAAATCTGCTTAGAGTCAAACACCTCCAAATTAATAACTCGGTGAACTTCAACATAAGAATCTTGCACTTACATCTTTTATGTCCAGAAAAAAGTCATTTTCACACTGAGGACTTCAGCAAGTACAAGAACTCTACTCTCCTGGACTCCAGCACAGCAGTGGCCATAGATAAGATGCCACAGATCTCAAATCTGTCAGCAATATTAGGTAATTCTTTCCTGCAATGCTTCAGAATATATACCTAAACAAATCTCACTCCAGTGCAAGGAACGTGTATTAAATATGTAATAATCATTTACAGCATGTCTGTAAAATAGGGACCAGCTCCCTGCTAGTGGTCTGTGTTTGCTTCTAGTATTTTGCTTTGCTATTCAGTGTGTGCTAAAGCATTGTCTGCTCTGCTGCTTCTTTTAAAGTTTAGCTTTTGTGTTTTTCTAGAAGCTGTACCGAAGGATTTTCAAGGCCAGGGCACTAGAAGGTAATCTGCAAAACAGGCTCTTTAACGCACCAATATGTTCAGTTTTTTCTCTTTCGAATACTGTTTCAAAGAAAAGCCAATATGAATGAGCCTCTGACCCTACAAATGATTCTGTTGAGTTTTAGCTACCTGTGTCCTCACTAACTCTGAAATTGGTGCTTTGATTCAGGTAAGAATTTGCTTTAAAAGCTCTTGTTTTGGTCTTGCAGGTGTAGGGAAATCAGTGTAAGAAAACTCAGTGAAAGATTTTATGAAGGGGAAGGTGACGTTTATTTACAGAATCCCCAAATAAGTTGCTCTTATCCCATTGCTCTTCTGCTGTCAGATTTATTCAGTCACAGGCAGCAAGATGTGTGTGCCCCAGGTCTTGCAAGGATTGCCCGTGCAGTGCAGAGTATGAAGGGTACCTGCTGTCAGCTCCTTGTTAAGTCTCTGGTGTTCTGTGCTTGCCCAGGACAAAATTAGGTCTTGGGCAGATCTTTTCTGTTCTTTGCTCCTTTACTTCAGAATCTTGCTTGACTTCAGCCTTCATTAACCTTGGAACTTCATTAACCAGAAGCAGAATATGGTGTATGCGATAGCTGTGACCCTGTTGTCACCCTCCTGTTGTTAGGATGCCAGGTTTCCTGTTGACAAGTCATCTGTGGTGTGGTTTTATCACAGTGAAGGGTCTTCTACACTTGGCCTTGTCACAGTGCTGCTGTCAGGTCCTGATATTAAAACATGAGTGTTTTTATAGCAACAGTATAATTTCTTGTAACCCTTGTACTGCCGTTTCCAGTCTTCCATGCAAACATTTCCATTCATAACACATTTATACCAATCCTAATGTTACAGATCTCTACACAATTCAATCTGGATTTTCCTGTGAACCTAATTTTCCCCTGCATGTTCCTCAAACATGTTTTGTCCTAATATGCTTCAGTGCTGAGTACTTTAGTGAATGTGTCTCAAATACCAAGTATCTTCAGAATAAGCTGTGTGACTTGATGATAAACTGTCAAATAACTGTAAAGTGTCATGAAGTACCTCAATAACATTTTTTTTACAACTAAGCTTTATCCCTTTTCGGGCTGTATTTTCCTATGATTTCCTTACACATTGGTTTTTTTTCTGAATGTTAATATTCACTCAGATTAGTTGTTGACTTTTTTTCTTCTTCTTTCTCGCCTAGAAAGAGACCTCCAAATTTCCAATACAGCTCTTCAGCACTGAGTGTTTCAGCTACTGTGGCAGGTAAAATGTGACCTGAAGCAGTTGCAGTAGCTGTGAGACAACAGAATATTCTATCCAAATTGAGATGAGGGGTAGGCTTCCACTGGGTCATTTGTCTCCTTGGCACAGGCTAAGCTCAGTTGTGTCTAGAAGGGAAAGTGTGAATTCAAAGTCTTTCCTACGTGTTAAGAACAAAAAAAAGCCCCAAACTCAGCATTTTTCTATTGAATCATTTGTGGTGCTCAATGAAAATTAACCTTTCTTATTTAACTTATCCAGTAGCAGAACTGTATCATGCTTTATCCTTGAACTTAATTCAGCTTCACAAATAGTGTGAGGAGTCCCTCATGTAACTACAGTTCTGAACTGTGACTGATGCAATTCTGGCTGTGGCCCAGGTACCACGTAATTTTCCCTGCTTAATCTGGACTGTAATAGCAGCTGAAGTTGCCACTGGCACAGGCTGCTATGATTATGTAGCTCCTTATTTCTACAGTACACGTGTCCAACAGTAAATAGCCAGCTGAACATAAGATTGATAAGCACCCTTGTATCCTCAAGGAAGGGGAGAGGAGTAAAGCAAGTCTGTTGGCAGGGAGAGGGAGAAGAAGATTATATCGAAGGGAGGAAATGTGTTTGCAGGGGTGGCTTTGGAATGATCCCTCTTTGAAAACCATCCTGTAGGATATGTGTTGGAGTAGCTGTGGTTTTTGTCTCAAAGTTAATTCATTTGTTGGAAATTTATCACAGGGAAAAAAGTCTGTAGAATTACAGCTGCAAGAGAGAGAACTCCGGTCCTAAAAACTGGTATGCGCCGTCCTTCACCATTAGGACCAGAAAGAAAGGTGAAAGATCCTTAATAAATCAGCTAGGTTGTGGCACAGATGACATGCTCCTTCTTTGCAGAGGTGGAAACTCCACCTGGAAGTGTAGCATTTCCCTGGAAAGGGGTGCCCCACAGAGGGTGAAGATGTAGCTTGCCTCTCCCTCTGGACAGCAGTAATTGTCCTGGATACCCCTGAGCTCACTGTCTATCAGACTGTGTCAGTGGTACTGAATCAGTTGTGTAGAGCTTGAGGATGAGTGGGACTCTATTAGTGCTTATCAGACCACAGAGATTCACTTTCTAATGCAAGATGTAATTGTTTTACCCTTTAGCCTGACACTCAAACTGCTAAACCCAAAAGGCTGAAGTGTAAGAAACAAGAGAAAACTAACACGTTAGGAGAAGCTGCATCATTGTTCACTCAGGTTGATGTGCCAGCAAACACGTCAGCCAGGTCAGCGGGGCTGACTGCAGAAGAACTGCCAGCCAAAGAGGCAGATGCTGTGGTGGTAAGTGTCCCCACTGTGCCCTGCTCATGAGCAAAAGGCACAGCATGTAAGTGAATCGTCACAAGAATCAAATATGAGAAGTAGTAGGGGGTGCTTTATCCCCTAGTTGTGAAGGGGACCTGAAAAGCGTGTGTTCTGTGCTGCAGTAAACTCAGTTTGGAGAGCTTAAGTGAATGTCAGGAATTGGGAATTGAAACCCAAAGAAGTATTAGTAATTCTAAATGGAGTCGTTATAAATAGTATTATGTACATGGGGAATGCTGTAGGACTAAAACTGCAGAGAATTTGAAACTAACACTGAATTCTTTTCTGGTTTTGTTTAGCAAAGGAGTTCCAGGAGTTTGCTGAACAAAGAGGAAAGTAAAGCCTTGAAGAATCTTGGTTGTGCTCGGCCTGCAGAGCTACATGTGAGTGTGCACCCTGATACTCCTTTTTACTGATTAAAAGCAAACAAGTCTTCTGCCTGTCATCTCTTAATTTCCCTAGAAGAAAGCTAGAAGAGTATTTCTTCAGTGGAAACAGCGGTGTGAATGAACTGTCATTTATCTTTTCAGCCTCTGTGTGCTGGACAAGAAATCTGCTCCATTGTTAGAACTTCACCGTGCAGGAGGCGTCCCAGGCTTCACCAAATCCCAGTTAGCTCAAAACCATTTTCCCTTCCCGAAGGAGTGCCTGAAGGTAACAGCATACAGAAACAGGTCACTGGTGCTCACTGGCTAGTTGAGTGTCTAAAGGTTGGGTGGGTTGTTTTCAATTATGAATATTTGGAAAATCACAAGGCTAAAGAGTAAAAGGCACTGAAAACTTCCAATTTCTGACTTGTTCTCATGCAGCAGTGCTTCCCTAACAAACGACACTGATGTTTGCTCCTCCGAGGATCTTTAGTGTAGGAATTCATACAATCTGCCCATCTTATCAGCTAGATTAAGGCCAGGATCTGCCACTAGATAACTTTGGGAATATCTGCACCTCTTCAAGTTATTCCTAAACACAGCTTTAAGCTTCACTGCTGGTATGGAGAACCCCTAGAAAAGATAAGAGCTTGTTTCATAAATTATTATCCTGTGCCTCATTTCTAGGGTGAATATGTCTGACTTGAGCTTTCAGCTCTTGGTGTGTTTCATATCTTACTCAGCTAAATTCAGCTCTTTAGCACCCAGTATTTTTCCCCCTGAAAGTTGTGCAAGTAATGGGGTGTATTTTTCTTTAGAGAAGAAGGTTTCTGTTCTTTTCCCCTGAGACCCTTAACAGAGGGGAAGCTCCTTTCTTCCCTTCCTAGATTTTCATTAAACAGAAATGAGAACTCTGAACCAAACTGTCTCAGTGCAACCAGAGGTAAAATCCCCGCCCTTTCCGATCTCTCTTGAAGTTTCTCGGTGCGCCACTGGATGGCATATGTCTGCCTAAGTTTAAAGTAGTTCTTTCATAATGTCTGCAAGTTTTCTGCAAGTTGTAGTTGTCATTTATGCTGCTTTAATTTAATAAAGTGATGCTGTATAGGCACAACCAGCTTTTAAACATACTGACTATACACAAATTTTCGATGGAATTGCATCTCTTAGGTCCAAATACTCTCCCACTTCGTTACAGATTGAGTTACAGACAGCATCTAGAAGGCAGGGAAGTGCTTTTGTGTGCATTAATGACAATCATCTGATGCTTCTGTAGAGATCATGGATCAAGGGTGTTAAGCCGTGTGCCCAAGGGAATTGTGCTAATGCAGAACATCGGTTGTACTTGGTAGGCAAGTGCATCTTGGAAATCAGCAGGCGGTGGTGTCAGAACAAGTTTGGAGTTGCTAATACTTTTCTAAAGGAGTCTGGGAATTGGGAATTAGACTGCAGAAAGGTGATGGTGGGGTTTTTATGCTGGAGATATGCTCAACGATTCTTTAGGATGACCCTCTTTTCCATTACGAGGGTATATATACTCAAACCCCTCGTTGTCACTGGTAATTGATTTACAAGATTCACATTCCTCTAGCCAAATGAGAGCTGAGATGTCTATTGAACACCCAACCAGCTTGTCCAAACAGCTAGCTCTTACAATCCAGAATGTGTCCCTTACTGATAATATTTAACTTGCCACCCTTTCCCCCCCCCCCCAGATGTTATTACAAGTACCAAAAACTGGATCTACTGTAAACGCAGATGAGGCTTCTGGATTTCAGCGAGATTCAACAGAAGAAATCACTGCTGCTGTGGAAGGAGGTGAAACACAACTAAAAATCAGTAATTAATGCCCTTATTTTCTTGGCCATACGCATTGTTTGAGTTTAGTAGAATGCTTTGCAATAAGCTTGTAAATACCTGACTCAGGTACTTCATATAAAATTATTTTGTACAAGCAACTACATCTTATTCTGGGCATTGTTCTGTAAGTACTCCATAAAGATAATTCTTCAGTTCATTTGGAGTTTACAAACGTTTGACTCGTGAAGAGCGGAACATGTTGTATTCAAAGAATTGATTTTGCCTCTTGCTCTGTTGCTGCTCTAGACATATCCACTGTCATACTGCAGTCCTTCCCGTTTCATCGTGGTTATTTTGTAGTATCACCCATCTCAGTCAGTGTTTCTTCTAGTGGCTTCAGATTTGTGCAGAGGAAATAGGTGCCTTACATGAATACAAGGGTAGAAAACCCCTTTTTGTAGCTAAACTATCTCAAGAGGTAGATATTGGCATTCTGGATTTTCAGGTTACTGCTCAGGCTGTGTGGCACATAGGTTGGATTTCCAGTGTTTCCAGTTCAGCTCATGGATTGTTAATCCGTAAGCGTTGTTCTTCAGCAGTGTGCTGAATGCTTCTGGAAACACTGACAAGAGCACAGTTCCCCTCCACTTGAATTCACTGTAGGCTAAAGTAATCTTGATCCCTGCAGCATTCTCACCATAGACCATAGTCACCTTACTCAGACTCTTTTGTGCACATAAAGGAAGTTTTTCAGGGTTTTCACATACCATGGTTTTCCAAGCCTCTCAAAGTCTATTTCTCAGTATGATCACCCAGAGTATTCATGCCCTGGAAAACAGTTCTGTATTTCCAGAAAGAGTAGGCCAAGCAGATAATCTAAAATCCACAGCTTTAATTACTTTGACTACATCTGAAAACACCTGTGATAGTTGAGACCCTGATCCTTTTCCCAATACTCTGGGCTAAAAGGAAGTGCCAATAAATGCTGCTAGATTAGTTTATGAGCAAGTGTTGTATAAACATGTTGTATGGCTTAAGGTTAAAAATGATGCCATTACGTTGTTTTTCCTTTCAGCACTAGCAGCATGAGTTCTGCCAATAACTCCTTGGAGTCCTCTGGGGTTTGCTTCTCATTATCAATAGCCTTGTTCTTACAAATACTGAGCCATGGGTAATTATGCAAGAATCTAGAGCCCCTGGGAGGCAAGGGTGAGTTCTTCCATGTAGGTTTAAGCAAAATTGCAAGTTATGTATCTGGTAAATTGTGATTGTGATGATTGCTCAAGTAAAGGATGCTTCAGAATAAGAGGGCTGTTTTACTGTAAGGGTATTATTGAAGTCCCAGGAAAACCCCCTTCTTTTGCCCCAAACCATTTTGTAGTTTCTTTACTAGAGCCAGACTAATACTGACAAACTAATTGGGAGAGTATAAGAGAGGAGAATGCAGACTGTACCTGGGGAGTTGGTTGTAGCCTGACTATTGCTGACTTACGCTTTTGTTTCTCTTGATGGGATGAGGCTGTACAGGAGGACAGAAATATCATGAAAAACAATCTGCGTTGTCCTTCCATTCAATTATGAAAGCTCTGCTTCTTATTGCCATCTTTTGTCTGACTCTTTGAGAAAGTGTAATTACCCACCAGGCCAGCTCTCTGCCCCAGGGAAGGCCATTTAATTCACTCTGAGGCCACAACAATATCTCGTCTTGTTCTGCTTTTCTCCAAGGGAAGGCATTTTCCCATGGTTTGGCTTTAAACTGAAGAATGACCACATCAGATTTCATTCAGAGTGGAAACAGGCTCTTCCATATTAGTGGATAAAGGTTACGGGTCACAGCTGGTTCATGGGTAGCACAGAAGAGCTTATTTTTGCAGTGATTGAGGGGAGAAACTTGCTCAGTGTCTGCAGGGCTGCTCGGCACAGCCTGGATGTGCTGAAGTCTGAGTGGCTTCAATGGAATCACTCAGGGTGAGTTGGTCCATGCAGCAACTCAGGTACTATTCATCACTAGTGTGTTTAGTACATTAAAACCTCTGTTAGAGTTTTTTCATTAACACTGTTCAGTGTATTTCTAGGAGACTTTTAAGTGCTTGGAGACAATGAAAGACGTTCGCTTCTCACAGTGCAGCACTATAGGGTGGATGGGGTAGCTGGTGGAAGGGAAAGACCAGGCATGGAAGTAGTTCTGTTGAGGTTCCTCACCTCTAAATACCAATTTGGGACCAAGGCAATGTGCGCTGAATGGTCACTTCAGTTAAACCTCATGCTCTCTGTGTAGGCAGGACCATTTATCTACAGGGAGGTTGATTGTGAGGAATTGTTAGATAGATGTTACGCACTAAATTATGCCTTTTAAAAATCATCTGCTTAATTTAATCTTACATCAAGTTGTTTTAGTTCCATTCCAGTTTCTATGGAAAGCAGATGAGTCACTTTCGTTAGTCCTTAATTAAACTTTGTAGTAGTGTTGCATCTGAACAGTGAGACACTGAAGGAGTCTTTGCTGTAACCGGTGTTTCCATTTCGTTTAAGCATTCACCAATAAAGAGTTTTGCAGAAATCCATGGATCCTTTTGATTTTACAACATCTATCACCCATTTTTTAGCTCGTATGTTTGCTCTGGAGTCACCTGCAGGGTTTAATGTCCGAGTGCTGTGTTCCCGATGCATGTTTGGTTTGCAAGGATAGTTTCTGCATGCAAACACCTCCTGTGTAGGTTGTGGATGGGGTGCATGTGTGCTGGTTCTGTCACCGCTTCACGCACATGGGCGGAAGGAGGGGGGCAGGAGCTGGATTGTCTACGTTTGGGACACAATAACTCACCCTCCCGCGCTGCGTCCCCTTACAAGAGGACCGGAAAGCGGTGCCGAGCAGGACTTGGCGCCCGCCTCTTGACCTCATCTCGCCTTTCTGCTGCGTCTGCCTCCTGCTTCCCTCTGAGGGAGGAAAACAACAGCTCCGCTTTATCACCGCCCCTCGGGGAACACCCCGGCCCTGCCCCTGCCGTGCGCGCCCCGCTCCAGCCACGGACCGGGGCAGCTGCCGAGCGTCCCCCCCTCCGGACCCGGTGGTTGCGACCGCAGGAGCTGGAGCGGACCCCGCCGGGTTGTTCCCACCGTGTGTGTGTGGGGGGGGTGACACGGTTCTGCTCCGGCTCCCCCCGCGGGGCCGCGGCTCCCGCCCCGCCCCTCCCGGCAGCGGCGGGTGACTAATGTCTGTCATATGACTGTGACACCGAATGGAGTCGGGCGGGCGGAACTAGCCGCGGCGAGGGGACGGCTCTGCGCGGAGCCCAGCGCCTCGGCGGCGGGGGCAGCGGCGGCAGCGGAGCCCCAAGATGCCGCCCACCCTGTTCCAGAAGCTCTTCAACAAGAAGCACGGGCTCATCTCCCCGGCCAGGGACGCCCGGGACGATTGTGTCTTCAGGTAACCGAGCACGGGGCCGCCCTCCTCCCCTCACCCGAACTTCGCCGCCGAGTTCCCTGCCCCGTTCCCCGCGGCTCCGCCGCTTTCCTCACCCCCGGGGGGCTCTGAGCGGCCCCGGTGCGCGGCCCCGGTTCTGGCCCCTCAGACGGGCGCTGGGGCGGGAGCTTTCCGCCTCTTGGGGCCGCCACGTCGGGGCCGCCGCGCTGCCTCCTGCCGGGGCCGCCTCTCCTCTCCTCCAGCCTGGGCCGTGCTCCCCCCTTCCCTCACTCCTCTGCCTCCCTTCAGCGCGGCCCCCGGTGCGGAGCGGGGCTCAGCCCCGGCCCGGCGCCGCCTTCCTGCGCGATTCGCCCGGTCGCGACCAGCGGCGGCCCCCGCTCCGGGAGCGGTTGTGGGGCCCCGGGCCCCCCGCGGCTCGCTCCGGGGATGCTGCGGGCCGGGACAAGGCGCCATTCCGCCTGGATCCCTTGGGAGCTGCCTCGGGAACGTGGAGGAAGGAGGGAGGGGGAAGCGTGAAGTTGTGGCCGCTGCCGGGAGAGGGGTTGGGTTTCTGGTGGGATTCGTCGTGTTTGAACCGCAACAAAACTGGATCGGCCCAGAGGTGCCGAGCACAGCGCGGGGGGCAGGAGCCCGAGCCCTGAACCCGGCTCGGGGGAGCCTCGGAGGGAACCCGGACCCTCCCCGTGGGGTGTCTGTGGTGTCCCAACCACTGCCCTTGGATGTCTGAGGAGTTCCAAACCCTCCTTTGCGTGCATCTTTGGGGTCCCAAACCCCATGGACAGCGTGGCCCCGGTTCGTGGAGCTGTGTAGGGCTCGGTGCAAGGAGCGGCTTCCCTGTTTTCTGCTCAGAGGCCTGTACATGGGCTTCCCGGGGGTTCATTTTCTTAGGAACAGGTAGTTTTGTGTCTGGAAGATAAGTGCTGTTCCATGGGTGGGTTGTGCTTAGAGCGGTGCAGCCCCGGTCCTGGCTGGCGTGGGGAGGAGGCAGCCTGCAGAGATCATTGGGTGCAATGCAATGTGTTCCATTAGCAAGAATTATGGGCTGCTTGAAACGCTTCGGGCAGCGTGGTTAAAGCTCTCCTCCCACCTGCCCTCTTCCAATGTATTACCTGCAAATGATCGGCACTTGGGTTGCTGTAAGGGGAGTTCTCTGGCTCGTGTGGCTTAATTTTATGCGGTGGGATGCTCCTTCTAACTGCAGTGGTGTAATCATGGAATACCAGGTTGGAAGACACCTCGAGGGTTATATGGTCCAGCCTTTAAACTGAGCAATCCAGGTGGTTCATGGTGTATCTGCAGTGATTTAAGCATCATGGATTTCACAGGATATTCATGAGTCTCTTGAGTCCTTGTGGAATCAGGACACGCTCCCAGGCAGTACCTGAAGTGCTTTAGCTGTTGGCACACACCTGGTATAGGCGCTGCTCACAGCTGCTCACGCACCTCTCAGCTGTGTACTGTCAGTGTGGTTCCTGTTTTTAACGGTCTTTTTTAAGAAACAAAACGGTTTTAATCATGTCTGTTTCGTTTGCTAAGTCAGCTGAACACTGGGGTGAGCCCCTCATTGGGAAAGGGGTGTGAGGGCTGCTCTGTACAATTGCATTGCCTCTCCCTTAGTGATGGGTTTATGAGGAGGTTGTGTGGATTCAACATCTGTAGTGCACAGCCCGGGGCAGAAACGTAGGGATCAAGGCTGTGTTGAAAGGAGCTATAGTGAGTGCTTGGCAGGGTCTCTTCCCTCTTCACCTGCGTCATCCTGCACCAGTCTGGGTGTGAAACCCAAGCAAGATGTTGCTGGAAGAGGGGAGATTGAGATGAGCTCTGAGGCAGAAGCTCTTCCCAGTGAGGGTGCTGAGGTGCTGGAATGGGTTGAAGGGAGAAGCTGTGGCTGCCCCATCCCTGGCAATGTTCAAGGCCAGGTTGGACACAGGGGCTTGGCGCAATCTGAGCTTTAAGGTCTCTTCCAACCCAGACCTTTCTGTGATTCCCTGCCTGCTCTTTCGCCCTCTGTTCATGTAGCGCTGTTTCACTTCCTGATGGGAGCTGTGATTTTGCAGTTATTTGGATGGTTTTGCAGACCCACGGGTATAAAACCCCCGGGGGAGGCTGAGGGCTCTTAGGCAGAGGCTCTTGGGATGGGTGGGAGACCCTTCAGGAGCCAAGTACTGTTTCTGAAGACTAATACAGATGCCCCCCGGGCATGTTGCCTAAGGGCTGCTTTCGTTTTCCATTCAGGGCTAAGTCTCCAGTTAATCCTCACTGTGTATGGCCTTATCAGTTCCTGGTGGGACTTCGGGACAATACACAGGCTGTTATTTATTACAGCAGGATCCTTGCAGACTGGGAACAAGCACTCTGGCTTTGCAGGCTGTTCTTGGTTCCGGTACACTTGAAGGCAGCAGCCTCATCACTTACATTTGGGCAAGGTTATGTTTGTGGATTGATGTATTACTATCTGGTTATATCTTAATAACAGAATTATTCTGAGGGCTGTTATTTCTGTCCTCAGTTTTAAAGCTTTGTCCTCATACTGAGGAGGCTGCATTGAACAACCTTAAAGAATACATCACTTCTCTTGATATATTTTGTGAATAATATGTACTTGGAGAGAAAAGCCCAAGTCCTCTGGCAGTGACATTAGTAGAGCCGAGTACTTAAGGATGATTTTGATGCTTATTCTTTTCTTTGACTGTGAATATATTTTACATGTTCATCAGGCTTACTGGGAAGCTTTAACAGGACATCAATTCTACTTAATCAGAGCTTATGATGCTGCAGAAATAAATGCTTTTCAGTGGAAGCGTCTTTTGTTTTGCTGTTGGTTTGTTTAGGGCTTCCCTTTTCTTGCCTGGAATCTCTGTCTGTGCTGTCTGCGAAACTTTAGGAGTTTGGGTCTAACCAGGCTGTGTAAAATCCATCAGAGCTAGGTGCTGGAGACATAAATGGTTTTATATATAAAGTAAATGTATATAAATATAAAATGTTTGTCTATTTATTTTATATATATAAGTAAACCCCCCAGTTTATTTTACAGCAGAAGCCTTAGGAAATCACAACACGTCCACTACACATTAGTATTTCAGCTCCCGTTTAACTGGCAGGCCTGGCCCTGGGACAGAAACCTCTCGGTGCAGCTCAACATTCAAGGCTTCACTGGTCAAATCTGTTAGAAGCAGCACAGGAACACCTGCAGGTATTCCAGAGAAGAGGCAAACCCTTCAGTGCCGAGGTGCAGGGTACCTGCTCTCTGCTGCAAATACTCCTCACGTGAGTGGATTTTCCCTGAGGGTAACTTTTACTATAAATAGGAGGTCTTGGCCATGCTGTAGCATCTGGCACTGGTGCTGCTGGTGACAGCACAGCCCAGGCTTGAGCTGGTATAGCTGGTAAGAATATGTGGTTTCAAGTCTGTTGTTTTCTATGGTTTAGAATCAAAGTATTCCTGCTGCGAACAGCTTTATGTATTTTTATATGAGCTGTCTGCTCTACCTGTCTAAAATGTCTGTCCATTTCAAAGCAGCAGGTAAATGAGCCTTGTGCCATGATTTTCCCTGGTAAAACAGAAACAATCTTATCAAAACTTCCTTAAACTGAGCAGAAGCAGCCAAGCATTTCTGCAAAGTATTACATGGTAAAATCTGATACCAGAGTTTTGGTCTTCAGAATAGGCTCAGTATTGAGCCTAAAGCTCAGTAAATCCTGAAAGCTCTCAGGCTTTCTGTCTTTGTTGTGAAGATGTGTGGGCAGTATTTCCAGTGGTAAACACAGCTGTAGGGACTGCAGTTGGGGTTCTGCACAAGAGTGTGTCTGTTGAGGGAGTAATGGCCTTGGAGCACTTATTAACCTGCAGAGGGAGGGGTAATACTGAATTATGGGACTGGTAATTTTGGGGTTGCGTGGATAGGGGAGACTCAGTGGGATTTTCCATCTTATGTATAAAGGTCAGGTATTTGTTCCCTTGCATCTCTAGATGCGCTTCCCACCAAGTTGGTGGACAGGGGGGTTGTTGATTAGCAGTTCCTTTTACGCTGCAATAAAATTTCACTGTCATATATATATACATATATATATATGTATACAATTAACATATATATATATATACTTAACATATGTATTTATATATGTATGTATATTAATCTAGGGAGCTGTAAAGAGCCATCTTGCCCCCAGGGGCATTCCACTGGTGTTTGCAAACTGTTTTGATCCCGTGGAATCACCTGCTGCAGAGTTACAGCTGTGGGGTAATTGTTCAAGCTTGAAAGAACCCCTTCCAGTTTCGAGTCTTCCCTATGGTGTGGAGCTCCTTCAGGCACATTCTTCCTTTGGGGATTTGCTTTGGTTATCTGGGTATTTCTGAGGAGGAGTGCAGGTTTCCAAGGGGAAGGATACAGGAATAAATAACTTCAAGTATTTTCTTTATTTATGGAGAAGGCCATTATACTGGAAACATGGGGGTTTGGGGTCTTTCTGTAATGCATGCTGCTCGCTTATTGAGGGAGTAGTTTGCCAGGTTCCTGAGATAAGAAAGGCCTAAGGGCTGGCTGCAAAGTGGTATTTCCTGAAGTGTGTCTAGGCAAGTGTCCCCCATCAGCCCAGGCTCTTTCTCTTCTCTGTGGCAGTGACTTTAAATGGTATCTTGAGATTTGTTTCCTTTCACATAGTTTTTGGCAGTGGGGTTCATCAAGGGAATTGCAATAAACCTAGAGCTGGAAGCGGGTCACATACTACAAAGATGCTTCACGAGCCAGTTCCTCTGCAAGGCTATTGTTCAAGCATGGCAGAAATGCTGTGTGTTACCTTGCAAAAGCATAAATGCGGCTTGAATCAGGAGCTAACTTCTTGAAATAAGCTGCAGACAGACTTGGAGACATTTAGGGATGTGCAGCTGGGGACTTTTTGAAGTGGAGGCTGGAGTAAGGTGAAGGAGGAACATGAAAGTTGTCTTCACATTGACTTTCCCAGTTCAAGTTTTACCCACACAAGTTCTTGGTAAGTTTTCACATTATTCTGAAGGTGCTGGTGACGTGTGTGAGGTGGTGGTACAGGGGCTGGTTTGTGCTTGTTCCTCCTGTGCTCAGAGCAGGGGTTACCACCACAGGCTGCCCTGCTCTTTGAGATGCTGAAGATCAGAGCCAACAGCTGAACTGCCAGATTCTTAGTGATTGAACCTTCTGCAGCAAAGTGTCTCCCATTCCACCCAGCCCAAGGCCTTTCTGTCAAAAGCAGGTGGTTTGTGTGCAGACAAGGGAGGCAAATCCCTTCCCAAGTGCTGTTCTGGTGGGTGGCACAGCCAGGACATTCATAACCATGAGGCTCCTCAAGGTGCTGTCAGTGCATCAAGCCAGCCTGACCAAGACCTGCTGTTCATGCAGTCGTGTGTATTTGCTCACATCTGGTGTTCTGCAAGTCTTTCACCAATAGTTGTAAAGCGCCTGGAATTTCACCACTTCCAAGCCTGTCTTCAGAAAGAGCTTCAGCTGCTCTTCATTTTGCAATAGCTCCAGCTTTTCCTCTCTTCCACTTACGTGATGAATCTAAAAAGCTTTCGTTGCATAAGTTTTTAAGGCTCTTCTCATTCTTGAACATTAGAAATGTCTCTGTGTTTTTATTAAGCTCATTTTTGTCTTTTAATGTCCCTTAGGCTTTGTCTTTTATAGAAAAATCCCTCTCTTCCATAATACGTTTGCAAGAGTTTGGGTTTGGCTTTTTGGTTGCATTCGTTAGCTTGAACGTAGCAGGTTTTTCACTTTGATTTATGTGCAGTTTTCTGTATGGCTGTGATGACTTTGGCCTGTGTTTTGCTGTTCTCCAAAGTACCGCTTTTTGCCAGATTCTGCTGTGCATTTCCTGTCATCTGAGCTTTTATGTACCTTCCAAGTGCTTTCAGGCAGCTTTTGCCTTGGGAGCAGAGACCTACAAATCAATAGGTTCCAGTAAGCACCTCTGGAGCACAGGGAAGGTTTTGACAACTTCTCTCCAAGCCCTCCTTGACATCACTGTAGGTCTCCCAAGTGCTTCTCCAGGTATGCATGTGTTGCTGCTAGAACATCCAGCATCTCCTTCAGAATGATATGTTAGCTTTGCACAAGGCAGTTGCTGTGAGCTGGGTCTGTGCAGTGGCTGAAGGTGCTGCAGATCACAGGGTCAGTGGTCTATATGGTGATACTTGTACTATCATCAGATCCAAGGGAATTGCCTTGGCTCAACGCCCTCATCATGCTCGGGGCTTGCAACACAAGGAATGACCAGATAACGTGAAAGCTGTTGTGACTACCTGATGTTGTGCCTTAGAAAACTGTCCTCTGCCCTGTTGGGAATGCACCCTGCCAAGTCCTTCCTTTGCTTCAGCTTCTTCCCATGGAACAGGGAATGTGAACAGTGCAGTGGGAAAGCCCTCTGCTCGTTTGTTCCCTGCTCCTTTTGGAGGAGGCAGAGATGCAGACTGAGCTAACACAGATTAAGGGTCACCCTTGCTCCCTTTCACACTGGCATCTCCCGTGGCGGCTGGGACCTTGCGGTGACTGGAGGACTTGGCATCACGAGGCTGCGCTGCCTGTAGTGGGCATCACGAGGTTGGTGCCTTCGACTTCCTCCCAGCCTGCGATATCGCTTCCTCCTCCTGGGACCGCACGGGTTGTGTGAGGATGCCTGCGGTCTCCTGCCTCGCTGGGCTGCCCTTGCAACAGCCGCTTTCTTGGTTCCCCTTCCAGCTGTTCAGCTCCTTCCTCCAAGTTAAAATCTCTTTGAGGAGAGGCAGAGTGAGTGAATCCCGTGGTGCCTTTTTGCCCCCGGGATCTCTGCTGGTTGGGTCTTCAGGCCATGGTGCTGGTTTGCATCTTGCCAGCTGATCAGGTGAATCCTTTAATTTTCATTCTGAGTTTTGCTTGGATTTAGAGTGTTCAAGGCCAGATTGGACACAGGGGCTTGGAGCAAGCTGCTCCAGTGGAAGGGGTCCCTGCTTGTGGCAGGGGTTGGAGCTGGATGAGC
>JBCJKH010069783.1:0-10334 GCA_039877255.1 Loriculus beryllinus | reverse complement strand
CGTTCTCTTTCTAAGCAGTTAATGCTTTTCAGGCACCTAATTTTCCTATCAGCTACATACATGTTTCAGATGATGAATAAAACTGAAGCCTGCACAAACTGAAAGCTCCTAGAGATTCTGCTCCAAAACTAGTGTTCCCAGCTTCTGCTTTTCAGGTTTCAAAAGAGAACTACAGTCTGCCTCAACAACATTTCCCCTAAAATGGAGTTTAAGAGAGACATTTGTTGCAATTGTGATATCATGTTAATGTATATTGCTAAACTGCTTTCAACCTGAAAACAGCTACATGGATATTTTTATTTTCCCCAGTTTTAATTGCCATAAGAAAAGTAGAGAGAATTAACATTTACTGTGAATTGCAATAATTATTTGCAAACACATACAGGGTTCACTACACATACAGAATTACTGTATGTGTAATTAGGTAACATTTACGATTGCACTAACTACATCATTGACTCCTCACCAGCACCTCATTTCTCTCTCAAATGCGTTGTTATATTCGAAACAAATAAGACTATGAAACTAAGACACAGAGCAGCTATGCAAGTTTCCTATGAACATATCGGAAATCAATAATAGCCAGATCTAGGAGTAAACCTCAGTGTACACAAAGCCTCCACCTGAAAACAGCTGTTACAGGGGTAACATGAGAGAGGCAAATTTGGTGTCGCATGTTAACGAGTAAGCATGTCAAGAGGAGTATGAGACAACTGAACTGTGTTATTTTGACTGCCTCTTGGCCCTGAAATACACCTTACTTTTAACTGCAGCTTCACTTGACTCAAGAACCACTTCTGGCAGCATTTTCTGGTGTCCATCAGGCCTAGGGCTTGGACTTCTTTTCTAACTCACTTTAAAGTTCAATGAAACCACAGATCATTTGTCATTGGAAAAGACCTTTCAAGAAATGTGTTGGTCTAATCACCTGATGCCAGCAAGTCATCAATCAGCACAAGAAAGCATTCATCTGAAACCGGGGCATCTGTCAGCAAAAACACGGTGGCAATGTTCTTGGCACCCATCTTGATGTACAACCTGGCAAGATCTACCTGTAAGGAAAGGAGGCAATCACTCATATTCTGTTAAACCATTGATGCAGAAAAAGCATGAAATGCATGTTAGTCCATGAACAGCAACACATTGCTGAATTCTTACTTTTTTTAGTTTATTTACATACCATTAATCTGCCCTATAAAATCCAAAGGGAAAAACCAGTTTGCCTCTGTTTTCCATATAAAACATTGAGGTTTTGACATGACAGTGGTAAAGATCAAAACAGATTAATAATAAAGGAAATCCCCTATGAATGTACTAAAAAAAAAAGAAAGATATCACAGCCACAGAAGTCCCCATCAAGAACAGACAAAAAACCATGCCAGTAACATCTGGGAATTGCATCAAAGACTCAGGTCAATTTCTGCAAGATTTTTTTCATTTAAGTGAATGGTTTAGGAAAGCTTTTTTTGGGGGATGAGAGTGGGCAGTGGGCAGGGGGGAAGGCTGAGTAATGCAGAGCAATAACACTGGTACAGTTATTTTTGCCATTACACATGGATGGCCCAAGAGAGCGATATTGCATGGGACTATTGTGCTAGCAGTGGTACAAACATGGAATGCTTTTTGGCATAGGATTCCAGAAAAAAACAACCCATATCAGTAGAACTCAAGTGTAGTCACATTTGAAATACAGAATAAGGTCAATTCTGAGTCATGTGAACAACCACACAACCTAGCAGAAAGCAATGCACAGGCTTGTTAACAGAGACTTAGAAGTTTGCCCACTGGTAACAGCATGGGGGAAAATGGCACTTGAGTCCACATCTTACACTGCACTTCATCTACCCAGGGAAAAAGTACACAAGAAGTTAGGCACCATATAAAACACTGAAGAACACACAGCACTTTTCCAACACAGAGCAGCATGTAGCTCCTTCTGAAAACTGATACTTCAGGCTGCATGCACTATTGTGGTCTGGCCATGGCCCCAAGGCTAACAGAAGAGCTTTCTGAGGACAACCATCCACCATATTTGACCATAAACAGATCTTTATTTAGTGGTGTCTGAGATTTAGAAGCTTCACTTGTCCACATGGAATGGAGAGGAAAAAACTGTTACCTTCTTCTCTGCTTGTTCACATATTCAGCCTTGCAAGGTCCTGAAGTCCGTAAACCTGATTGAGCACCTCTCTCAACTATATTCCTTATATTTGCATATGACCAGTTTACGTGATAAAATAACTCACACGTAATGAGGGCAAAATTTTGCCCTGTGTTCACCCACATCAGTTTTATGCTACAAAATCAATGCACATGTAGTGACATCCAAAAATTTGTAAGAAATGGCTAACTTTAAAGACCAGAACTGCAACCATATCTTTGTAGTGTGTGAGGTGGAAGAAGTGGAGAAAGTAACAAAATTCTGTGAAGCATATAAAATGAAATATCTTTTGACCACCCATTTTTCGGACATAAAGAAAACAAAAGGTACAACTGGAAACCAGAGGAACCACAGGAGTTGTTATTGTAAATTATACAGTTCTTACTGAAAACTATGCTGTGATTTTATCAAGCCTGTGCAACAACAAAACAACACATTCTTGAAGTAGTAAACTCACAGACTCAATATGTATTAGTTTATCCTCAGGTACTGGATCCCAGTCTTCTTGTGGTGTGATTTGGAAAACCTCCACAGAACAGATGTATGCTACCAGCCTGAACAATCTTTGTTTGCCAGTACCACCTACTCCATCAGAAATGCATAACCCCTAGATGATTCTAGGATATGACAGATCCAGCACCTAATGACAAAAATCTAATAACACAGACTTCAACAACTATTTTGTCTATTTTTGTTATAATGTGTTCCTGACACTTTCTGGTACGTTATCTTCATATCATCATTTTGTTTCTTTCCAGTATTTGAGCAACCAGAAAGAAAAGCTGTTTTCCTTTGTCAAATACTGAAGATCTGCAGTGAACTCTACAATGACCAGAGCTGTCTGGTTGCTCATTCTTTACACTGAGCTGCTCCAAAGCATCATTCCAAGATCCTGATGGACCCTGACTGGAGTAAGAATAAAGACCTAGTTAGATTGAAGGGAGGTTGATGGGACCCTAGGAGGACATGACAATTTCACATTTGGCAGTTTGCATGAAAAATATGCGTAGAACTTTAATTTAATCATAGAATGTCTATCCCAGACTATTTCAGGCGTGCTTTTATTTACTACTGAGGGAATACCATAAAATTATGAGAATCTGACCTAAAATTAGAAAAGATTTAGTTGCTAGAATGTTCAAATGTAAGCATTGAGGTAATTCAAACTATGTTTGAGATAGTAAAAGAAATCTCTTACCATTGATATTTTAATCATTTATACAAGCACCTATAATTACTTTCAGAATTTAATTTTTTACATTCAGATGCAGATTCTAAGGGATTACAGCCTGGTATCAGCAGACCAGAGATTAGAGACAGCATGCTGGATCTTTTGCTTCATTTTTCTTCCATGTATCAATGAAAAAAACCCCAAAAAGCAATCCTCTCATTCTCCTTATGTTTCACACCCCTGAAAAAACATTGGTGAGAACCTTCTTAAATAAACGGATAACGTTTCTATTCTGGTTGCACATCTAATAAAGAGGTAGTAACATGTTCAGCAAAACCAATACTGGAAGCCAATTCTCTTTGTTTGACTTCAGTTTGACAGCTCTTTTTTTTTTTTTTATTATTTTTTTTTTTTTTTAATGCATCAATTGTGAAATTAACATAAAAGGTGCAGAAAAAATGCACAGGATTTAATTTCAGGTACAGTTTTCCACGACTGCTAGATTTTAAGGCTGAGAAACAGTCACTTTTTTTGCTGAACTGTGATACTATTCTCAGTCTTTAGACTTCAGAAAGAAGGGCTTAACACTTTCAAGCAAGGGTAGTAACACTCAAGAAGGCTTCTGTCTGCAATTCTGATGATTATCACATCAACCTCTACATCAGCAGAACAAATTCTACAGTCTGTGTGAAAGATCCATACAATTATCTTTGTAATTTAAGCTCTTTTTTAATCCTTTTGGAAACTTCTACGTTAGACTGCTTTGTCAAAAGTGCCTTCTCTTACATAGCTCCTGCCTGAATATGTGCAAAGTGAAAAACAACGACACTGAAATCCTAGTCGAACTCAATAAGAAGAAAATGTTCTGTGTTATATTATCTGACACTACAAATAATAGAAACTGCTGTAACAAAACTAAGCTCTGCCAGCATGGGCCTCTGTCTCTTTCTGGAAATCACTGGTATTATACATGACCAAAATGACTGTATATGTTGAAGAAAAATTACAAAAAATGACAAGGGACAACAATGAAGTCTGTACCTCACTTATTCAGCAAAATCTTCATTTCAACTTCTGAAAACTGGGCGGTTTTCTTTCATGCAGGAAAACAAAGCAAATGTAGTTAAACAGATTTCAAAACAATGGGCAATGATGGATACTAAGATGTTGCCTGACATGAAAAAGACAGGTTACACTGAACTGAAACAAGGTAAGACCATATATGAAAAAAATCAATAGAAAAATAAAATAAAAAAATCAAAACTAAACTAAACTAAATCTATGATGACACTTAGAAGTCTGGGCTGGTTTAGGTTTTTAAAAGCACAAGGTTAGGCAGCAAAATAACTAAGTCTGCAATGCAGTGGTATAATGAAGTATATGCTTAAGGTATTACTCATCCTTTTCTGAATTAATGTAATTTTATAAGCATTTTCCCTTTCTTGAAAATGAAACTTATTTTCCTTTTTAATAATCAAACATGCATATGTTTAATCTGTTAATTTTTGTTCATGTTTTTGCTGTGGGTTTTGTATTCTTGTAAGTGAAGAGTTTTTGAAGGGCAAATAGAAACATTTTTGTGGTTCTCCCTAGTTAATTCATCCTTGACATTTGCACCAACACACATTAATTCCAGAAGAAACTATATGTGCACTGGTACTATATCATCTATGACATTATTTTGTCTTCCTTGTGTCATATTTGATAAAGTGAGCCATACTGAGAAGTACTACAATTCAAATTTAAAGAAACAAGAAGCGTACATAGTAAAACTTAATAGAGAACATTAAGGCAAAGGAACATATCAAATTAGGATTGACATTTTAAAAATAAGACAAACACCACAATTATATTTTCACATAATATTTTGTTCTACTTTTTTGTTGAAATGAAGATATTGCATTGTCACAAGACATTCTGATGATAATTGATTATTTTTTTTTTAATGGAACTGGTTCCAGTCTTAGATGAGTACAATACAGTCAAAGAAAGTTCAGCTCAATTTGAGAGCGCACACAACCATCAGAGTTAAGAGCAGACAAAATTAACAGCAAAGATCCTAACAGAGTATGAGGTGGCATGCCTTGATACTGTTTCTGGCTGTCCAGGGGTCACAGCCCCAGGTAAATTAAAAAGGAAAGAAAGAAAAAGGAAAAAGAAATATTAACTTGAGGCTTTCAATAGCTGGTATTTTGAGTTCCAATTGCCCAAACCTGAAGACAGTCTTGCTTCATTAGAAGTTAGTGTACAACTGAAATAGACCAAACAGGTACCATATTTAAAAAAAAACCCAAACACTGCAAAAGGATAACTCATAAATAATGCAGCCATTCCCCACTTAAATCAACAAATCCTCCCCAGAACTTCATAGTATAATGCATTCCCTTTCTTTCATTTCATGCATTTGCAACAAGTTTTACTATATTTTAGAATTCTCAAATTATCATTTAAAATTCCTGACTAACAAGTCAAATTTTTTTCCTAATTTAACCTGTTTGTAAAATGATTATTTTTAATTTTTGGTTTGGTTTTGTTTCTGTTGAAACTTAGGAAAAAAAAAAAAAAGAAGCATCAACAGTTTTAAACAGTACGGTCTTTTAAGATCTGAAGCTTGAAATATTTGTGAGAAGACAAAAAGATTCCTGGCTGGAGTAGCATACAGCTCTAGGAAGAAAACAGAAGAACACTTAGAAACTAACTTTGTATGTCACTGAATTAGACATGATTGATTTCTCCGAGCTAGAGATGCTACAGAATTGAGCACTCACTTCCTTTTCTCCTCTTTACATCCTGCTCCTTAACAAGATAATCAGCTGACACCTGGTATCATTCCTGCATGAGATAAAGTATGACCTAGTGAAATAGTTTATACAATTCAACTGCATTTAAATATGCAAGAACACAGTTTATTGCCTCACCTTGGTCACAATTATAGTCATATCACAACACACATGCTAGTGAAAACAAAACCCTTCTATAAAAAAGAAAAATTAAGGGTATGGGTAAAATCCTTGAGCACCTGGTGAAGAACCAGAGAACTGAGTAGATATGCTCAGCATTCTCAAAGCACTGAAGTATGGCTGGTTTTGTGTGAGGAGTGCCTGCCCATCTGTCTATGCACCACCTTTTTATGATATACAGACAGATAACTTTGTATATTTAGCTTGTATTTAAATGCCCGATTCATTCTTTGCTTTACTCACCAGATCATTCACAATGCACTCTTTGTCTCTCACATTTTTTTCATGTCACATAGAAGTGACATGCTTGTATGTGAACAAGAATCTAATGTGCAATTATAATAATAATGAAATATTTACACAAGATATAGATCCTCTTGTAACAGAATCAAACACTAATCAGTTGATTTTAAACCAAAAACTTTATTTTCCACAGACTCTGTTGAAAGGATACTAACATATTTTATCTGCCAAAAAAATAAATTTTCCTTTGGAGAGTAAGTAGGGAATTACTTTAATTGCCCAATTCAATTATCCTCCGGTGACCATCTGTGGTTTTCTTCTCATGACAGAGAAAAAGCGTTCATTTGAACCAGCATCATAAAGTTTCTGTGGATTTTGTCTGTTGTTTCTACCGGATGATGACAAGGTAAAGGGTGGTATAGGCTAAGTACCTGGCAAGCTGCAATTCAGGGAATAAATTTCTGTATCTCAGACATCCCTGTTCTCATCAGGTTAACTAATAGGGTCAACATAGATCAGCTCCATCAGGAGTAGCTGAAGGATACTTTCCTTCCAAGACTCTCGATAGCTCCTTGTCTTTGTGCTTCTCTTTTCTAAAACTGTTCATAACCTGCAGGGAGAGGATGCTTTTCTGTTTAAGGAATTAACTTTGAAGCTTTCTGTTCTTATGTGGCATAGGGATCTTAACATGGACCACAATACGGAAAGTAAGCAGATAGAAAGTGAAAGTAAGCTGGAGTACAAGACAGAAATATAGAATCTCAACACATTTGCAATTGGATTGTCATAAATTTGGAGAAAAAAAAAAAGCCATGGCTGCACTTATCCTGCTTTTCTACCACAGAAGGGAAAAAATCTTTTGTGGAAACTATGTACATATGAAATGTTTGCATTAGTTACCTTAAAAATCTAAGATTTTTTCTTCTTTAGTTCAGTACGTATATGCCTGTACTTTCAAACCCTAAATTAGGATTGCTCCTTCTTGATCCTTAACCTTATCTAAGCTTTAAATAATGTCCACAATTATGATCAATTACTCCTGTTTTGGTTTTTGTGCTGCTTTTTTTTAATACAATACAAAAAAAAAAAAAAAAAAGTATTTTGTTAAATCCCACTGTACATAAATGTTTATGCAAATTTCTTCACCGTGGCAGTATTCCAGACTTAGTAGTATTGAAGACCCCAGACTTAATGTACTAATTTTAGTTTTCACTGAAATCTGCCTCCACCAAGTAACATTCTGAAATCTTCTGCTGTTCTAGAAGCAGAGCGAGTGAGACATATGCCTAGAAGGAATGCTGAATAAAACCCAACACGACAAGCTAATCCCACCTGCTATAGCAGATACCTCAAAAAAAGTTATGTGGATACAGATGAGATGAGAGCTGGCAGAAAATGATGCAGATTAGAAGTGATATGATCTGTAAGAAAAATATTTTAACCTCTAAACTATGGAAAAAACATGGTAATTTAGTGAATAACTATACTTCAACGAGTGCAGCTCTTAAGCTCTTCCTTTTGAACTGAGACTTAAATTTATCATTTGTATAATTGGATGTGAATGTCTCTTTCCATTAAAAAAAAAAAAAAAGAAAATCCCAAAATTTCATTGTTCCAAACAATTGCTTGGAGTTGTAACCTAAAACACATGAAGGCATTTCAGTGTATCACTTGAATGCATTTTATAGGAGGAAGCATTGGTACACACAGACACAAAAAAAAGGGCAGTCATTTTGAGCTAGATGTGACAGTACAAAATCATTCCGTCACAGCACACTAGAAAAAAAATACTGTAAACACAACAGAAAGTGAACACAATATATTTGATTCTGAGTCCTTTACATCTGTGATTAGTGAAGGGACTTCCTAGCAGAGCATTTAGCAAGAGTGACTTGGCTGAAGAGCAGTGGACAGCAGCAAGAGCTGCAGAGTCGACATCTTTGTTCATCCCTTAATGTTTCTTGGAAGGAGCAGCTGATGTTTTACAGCACTGATTTAAAATCTGAAGGAATATTACTAACATTTGGCAGCAAAACCTTTAAGGTTCATAAATTCTCAAATTTTATGCCACAGGAGAATTGATATGTGTGATACACTTGCAGAGAAAGCCCCTGTGATGCTAACTTCACCTATTTGGTTTATTTAAGAGGTTTTCTGCAATAAGAATACATAACCTTTGCAACCTAAGAGCTTTCATCAGCTTTTGTTTGCAATGGAAAGTGTTATGTATTTTTGCTTAAGTGTGTTGGTCATGGATACTGCTGCAATGGCAATCATTAGCTAAAAAATACCTCCTTAATCAGAGGAAAACTTGAAAACTTTTTAAGGCTGATTCCCCATTAAAGCAGCTATGACAGTTTACAACAGCTCATGACCTCACTCTGACGTACAGCAGATTTCTTTTCTTGTAATCTCATCATTCATTTTAAGGGCAAAAAAGGCGATTAAGTTCCATTAATGCAGGATTTTATGTTAACGTGAACTTCGAAACACTTCAAAGAATAAAGTCATGTACTAACTAGACTGAAAGTGGGATTTTTTTATCTGACCTGAGCTCAAAAAGAAAAATCAACATGAGAATGGAAAGAAAAAAAAAAAGCATAAAAACTTATTCAATGATTTGTTGGTTTATACATATATTTTTAAGCCTAGTGACAATTTGATCTATTAGCAGCAATGTAGACTGTCTAGAAAAATTTAAGAAATTGATCATAAAAGTAGTTAAATTAAGCATTAAGTAAACTTAAATATTTCTAAAGATTTTATCTGAAGAGTTCTTCAATTTGAGGGATTTTTAAAAACTGAGAATTTATTTTCTGTATCTTCCTCCAAACATATGAAAGAATAAGCCTATTTCCTGGAAACATTGTTTTTTCTACTCTGTCATTTCCAAAGAACATGTCTAGTTTGCCTTTTATTAGGAATAGATCAATAAAATATTTAAGACATGCAGTCTTAGATGCATGAATAAAGATTGCCTGAAATTGAAAAGGAAAAGAAACATCGAACACTTGCACTGCACAGTTTAGTTTTAAAAGCAAACAGTGCTTTCTGTCTTTGGCTAGGATTGCATTTAAAAAGGCAGTGAAACAGGATACACCAATATCTCAAACATAATTACTAGAACAAAATGTTGTATTGGTCTACTTTTCACACAACATTTCTACTTGAAAAGTTATGTTCAATTTCTTCTACTAGCAAAATTTTGAAATCAGGCTGCAGCTGAAATTCATTGGTTCCGTCTCAACATTTAAGAATGCAAATCTCTCCAAAACTGACAGTGAAACAAGGGATTATGCAACAGGCAGATGGTTTAATTTTTCAGTTAATTTTTCCATTTACTTTTACAAGCTTTCCAGCCTATTTTCTCACTTACCCTCCTGGGAAGGGCAAGTGAGAAAGAAGCTGGGTGAATGTTTGGCTGTTCACCAAGGCTATCTCCTCATACATCCAGCCCAAATATTCTATTTCCCAAAACTTCTAAATTCAGTTTAAATTTATATAGCTGTGACACCACAGAGATTACCTGCTTTAGACAAGACCTTCCTCATAGAACAGCAAGTCTTTTTGAAGGATATGAAAACAGATGTTAATATGACTCAAAAGATCTTCCCAGTCTGTGATGCAACAACATGCTGCTTCTCATTCTTCAACTCGGACAAGATGCTCCTTTACCTCTTGTCGTGGTTTAAACCCAGCCACACAGCTCGTTCAGTCACTCAAACCCCCCTTTCTTGCCCTCCCCCTGCTCCCGGAGGGATGGGGAGGAGAATCAAAAGAATGCAACTCCCACAGGTTG
>JBCJKH010069779.1:0-13049 GCA_039877255.1 Loriculus beryllinus | reverse complement strand
GATTGACTTGCAATTATTATATTATTGTATTATATATACTATATATCATATAGTATATTAAGCATTATTATACAATACTATTTTTCTCTATATCCATTGCATTCTCTGGAATGACATAAGTCGGATCTATTTCTTTTGCTACAAAATCCATTGTCATTTTCTAGTATGGATACAGCAGGATCAATTGGGAGAAACAAAAAAAAATCAGAAGTGCATCATCAGCCAGTCAGCATGTCTGGAAAGGATATAGTTCTTTAAGCGCACTGATGTAATGACTGAGCGCAGTCAATCATAAAAATACTTTTACTGCCAGTGAAGCCACACCTAACCATTTAACTTTTGCTCAAACATATGCATTATCCCTTCTAAGTTTGGGATTTTGGATATTGTTATTTAGGTATTTGGATATTGTTACACAGTATGCTGACAGGTTTGGGGCTATGTAAGTTTTACTTATTTCAAACCAAGAAAAGGTAAGAAGAAAAATATTTTCATATCTTTTAGCTAACTATCTCTGGAATAATTAATTTTGTGATGCTATAACAATTGATGCAAAATGAACTGTGAAATGTGCTTTAGAACAAAATCAAGATATGTATTCTCCTTTTGTGTCTGAGCTGAAATATTACTTTAGTAAAACATTTGCATTAATGCAATTGGGCCACACTGAGTAGCAACTTACTTTTAAAGAAAATCTAAAGAGATAACTCTGAAACTAGTGTTAGTATAGGTAGCAGAATCTGGCCTTTACAAATAGGAATGTTAGAACATAACAACAATTACCATTTGCATTTCAGAATGATCTTACAGAGAGCTGGAAAACTAAAACTGAACAAACTGTCCATTAGAGAAAAAAATCTCCAGTACATAAGGCGAATTCATTCTGACTCACAGTGCCTAATTCTTACTGCAGTTGTGCAATTATAAATACCACCTAGGCTGGTCAGCTGAAATAATGACACTTCCTTTTTTTACCCAATAAAAGAAATGTCCTTTCTAGCTTTGCTTTTGTGGTTCAACTCTTTCTACTTACATACTTGCTATGTTACCAAAAGTTCAAATACCTTTGTGAGAAAAACTACTGGTGTGCTAGCTGCATTTCTCAGGACAAACCTTCAGAACAATTTCAAGTTCTAATGCTCTTTGAGCCTGACAAATTCACTATAATTTTAAATTCGTTCCCCCAAATGTCCAAAGAACCTATGGACTCAGCATCCTTTTGATATACATTTTAAAAATAAATTTGTATTGATTTTTAGAAATATGGTCAATAGGGAGAGAAATGAGCATTCCTGTTCTTTTGATTTATATAAAATGACAAAAATGTCCCTGGTTCTAGGTTGTGTGGTCTGTAGAATTTATATGCATTTATTTATGAAGAAAAGGATATCATGGCAAGAAAATAAACTTCA
Organism: Loriculus beryllinus; assembly: GCA_039877255.1. Lineage (NCBI taxonomy): Eukaryota > Metazoa > Chordata > Aves > Psittaciformes > Psittacidae > Loriculus > Loriculus beryllinus. Next base: position 11,637 of record JBCJKH010069779.1, on the reverse strand, counting down.
TAAAGTTGTTATCTAAAAGATTCAGTATCTGTCATCTGATAGGAAGTATACATATTTTAAAAGATCTAATTAAAATACATTTAAGCAGGTTTTCAATGAGAAAACACAATGGCAGCTTTTGTCATAACAGAAAAAACCAAAAAATCTATAGCTGAGATTGTCAAAGATCTCTAATGGACTTCAATCCGTATATGTGCATTAAATAGGTTTATAAATATATGGTCAGCAAATGGAACTACTGCCTAACACATAATAAATATCTTTATAGTTAAGAGAAAACAAGTTATGTGAGTCAATTTCTCTAATTTCTAATTTATTCTTTTTTTATTCACAAGAAATAATAGTGAAAGGCCTTTGAAAAAGTTTAAAAAATGAAGATAGGTCAGAAGTATACGCAGAAAGTTCTGGTATTGAAGAGAAGCTTCCTCTCTCATCTGCTTTTCCTTTCATTAAGTATTCAAGCTGAATTTTTAATACTGTACACTTGGTTGCAAATTACTTTCTTGATTTCTCAATGGGAATGTCATCATACATCAGTCTTATTGTCAAGCAGGTAATTATATTTTGTTTAAGAGGTTTATGTGTAATGTTGAAGTATATTACAGCTAACTAAAAATAATCCCAAACCCACAGAAACCTCAACTTTCCTTCACTTTATGAGAAATTAAAAAAACCCAAAATCAACCAAACAAAACCCAAAGAAAAAAAAAAAACCACCAGCATATGTAGATAAAAAATAAAGATGACACAAAAATTACGTTTAGTCAACAAAACTGTACAGATTCTAAGATTCTGATAGCAGGACAAATTTGTTTTCTAATTGTATGATATACTGCGGAACTCTGTGTTCTTAAGCTCACCTCAGACAGTCTATTTGCTTTACTAGGTAGTTTTGTTTGCTATTTTGAGTCTCTTCAGTGAAATATTTTACTACCAGTTTTATGTTATTTGTTACTTCTAACCTCAGCTGAACAAAACCAACAGAACTGGAACAGACTGGAAGAGTCCTAAAGATTTAATCTGCTAATGCTTTAATACAGTGTCATCATATTCTGCCATTCTGAAAAAAAAAAACAAGAGCAATTTTGAACCCTGTCTCATTTAGCTGTAAAGAGCCTACATCTTTTGAGTTTTTATATAACTTCACTGAGGAATTAGAAAGATCCTCTGACTTTCACAAACCACTGCTGTTCTTGAAGCACTAAGTGCCATTTCCCATAAAAAATCACAGTATTCCTCTTTCCCACTATGTTATATAAAATGACAAACAAGTGACATCTTCATATCCAACATCGAAGTATCATGTCCATAAGCATGAATATTGTTTGCAGCAATATTAATATATGAAAGACACTCCAAAACCAGCAAATCGTACCTGAAATCTCCTTTGTTATTAATGATTCTTTCTGCAGGGCAGTAGGGTGCAGCCGTTTCAAGTACCACAATTTCTACATGTTTGGTGCTATTTCCGTAAGAATTGTTTACTAGACACTCCCAGTCTCCAGATGCATCAATGTCAATGCTGGATAGGATAAGTTCACTACAAAAGAAGGTTAATTATTGTATATAAATTATAAAGAGATTGAACCATTGTTTTTCTGACATTAACTTCTCTTCAGGGATTTTCTATGAAAATATCAAAACAGGTTTTCCTAAATGTTATTACAGGGACAGACAGTATGCGAGAGGTTGGTATTAAGATTTTAGCAGCAACTTTAGGTCAATCTGGATTGTCCAGTCAGATTGTAACACGCAATAACACAGATTACAAATCATCAGAAAAGAATATCAGTTATGTATCAATGCCCATTCTCCTTTCCCTGAATATAAAATGTTGGTTTCGTTGCATAACCAAGCACTTCAAAGTCTAAAATGCATTTCAAATTGGCAATGCAACCAATCTGCACAGAATGCATCCCTTCAGCTGCAATTGCAGGTCCTGTTGCATTTCAACAGCAGAATCTGCTCCTTCTGTGGTGGCATTGGAAAAGTAGCTATTGACTTGAGAAGCAATTAACATTAGAAGGCATAATTTTCCTGATGAATGCAAATGCTAATATTTCTTTCAGTACTTTACTACTCACAAACTTCTTTCACACTGTACCCCATCAAATATGAAATGTAAGAGTGCATTAATTCTATAATGAGTGTTAGAGAAGTTAAATATAGGGACTTTTTATGGCTTCTCTTGCTATACAAACATTGTTCATGACTGCCCTACACCAGTATTTAGCTGCCTAAGCTAAACAGCCTGCGTATAATTAGAGGAAGAAGAAATAATTTCAGAAATATTTACAATTCTCTAGAACTGCTATAGTTAATATTTTCTATATAGTTTAAATCCAACAAGAAGCTTTCCTTCATCTAATGAATACAACTCTGGCTCTAATGAGGTCAATAAAGTTTAGTTCTTCAACTGGCTTTATCAGGGATAGAATTTTATCTTATTATTGTAACTCTACAGATCTCACAGAAAAAAAGCTAACTAACTATTGCCTTTTAAAAAGGTAATACATCAGCTCTTAAATGTGCCATTGGGCTAGAAATTAATTTTATAACAGTTTTAAAGAAAGTACAGCTTTTGAAAAAATAGGAAGAGGAAAAAAGGCAGCAATGATCTGAAATATTCATGCATATGGCTCAACTTTGAATCTGCCTTCTGGTTTAGACAATTAGAAATTATGTGGGAAGAAATGGAGTATGTCAGAAAAAGAGAGAAGGTACGTTACATGAACAGAAGCACAGAACTTAAAAGTCATTAAGTTGCTTCCGAAACCATATTTAAAACAAAGTCTTTAAAAATTCTACATGTGGCCTTGGCATTTTTGTGAAGATCCTTACATTTGAAAGATACACACAGAATAATTAAAAAAAAAATATTTGAAATTTTTTACTTTTAAACTTCTTAAAAAATATCATCCTGTTTTAGTTTAAACCTTTACATATTACACATGCACTTTTATTAACTTCTCTACAAGAAACGACTGAATCAGATCTCCCAGTACAAAGTCTATTTCTGACACATATGAAAGTAGACCACAATCAAGGTAGGAACTCATTAGACAGCTGCGTATGTAATTTTCCCTTTGAACCATACACAGAATGAAGGATGATTTTCTAATGTACTTACTACAGGAATGTTATCTTGGTTCCCAGAAAACAAACAAACCATGGTAAATAGCCTTAAAGTTAAATTGCTTCCAAATTTTTGTTGAATTTATCATTAAACAGTAACTTTAAAAATCTCACAATTTACCTATTTATCGTGGTTTTAAACTCCAAGTACCTTGTAACTCCTTATTTAATTTTCGCAATTAATTCTAACTTGGTTTACTGCAGAATATATGGAAAATGCATTACTAGCCATTTGCATACAGAGTAGCTGAATATTTTCATGTCAAAAGAAGCTATTGTTCTCTTAAGAAGTTTTAGAGGGGAAAGCCCAGTAACAGTAGCCACTCAGCTAACTCAATATACCTTTTTACATTCAGGTTGAAATACTTACGTGAAATTACCCAGCTGATAACAATTTTTTAATTAAATCTTCTATGTCATGTCACAACAATCTCACATCATCTTTACAGACAACTGAGAAAGAATATATTCCTAGAGCTTATAAAAATAATTATCCATAAAATCTCTTTTTACAATAGCTAGCATAAATATTCTCCCATGGCATGAAGACCCAGAAAGTTCCTGAATGAACAGAGTGCATGATTGATGTGCTGATCTTTTGAAATATTTCCTGTACCTATAATTATTGTTAATGATAAAAATTTGATAAAATTTAGAACCCTGGTGATTTTAGGTAAAAAAAACCCTTGATCAGTTTTACAGTTAAGCAATGTGAAAATATATAAATATGAAGAAAAAGGGTACATTTTGCATTTATTCAAATTGCTGAAGTGTATTCCAATGTGATTTTATCTGCTGCTAAACATATCTCCTGTCATTAGATGCAATTTCAAAGACAGACAAATATTGACTGATCAGAGTTGCTTCTGGTAGAAACACAGTGCCTAAACACTGGTCCCAAGTTCTTTAAAATATTAAGTAAATCCTCACATTCACACTTTTAATTTTCTATGGCCCTTTCTGCAGATGGTGAACCAAATAAGCCAGAATAGGTTTATGCAATATAGTAGAAGCTGTATAATGACTAGAACATGGAACTGTCTTCTGAATTGCCATCTGGCCATTGTAAATGATGCATTCATTTATATTCCTCTAGGAATATTTTGGATAGCAAGCCCAGTGGTGAAACTGTTCATTTACTTACCATCTGGATATGACAAATGATAAATTGATCTTATACCCCTGGAGGATTTTGGGAATTGGATTTAAAAAAAAAAAAAAAAAAAAAGTCTTAATTCTCAGAGCAGTCAACTTGATTCTTTAAATTTCTCCAGTTATAATCCTTCACAATATCACAGTCCTGGCAGACCAAATGGAAAGGGTAGGTTTGTATACAATTTTGAACCTCTTCCCAAAGTTTTGCAGTAGATCAGTTATATATTTTAAGACTTGCACTGTTACAGGAGTAAAAATGAGTTACTGTTCTGGACATACATGAGTTTGTCCAGAAGTTCCGTTTTATTTTCTTACTCTTAATAGAAAGGCATTCTCCATCTATCTTGGGCATGGCAAGAAGTCTTGGTGAAAGGCAAGAGCTATCCTATGACCTGAAAATGTGGCAGGACTCGCTGGTTTAGAAGCTTGACAAGAGCAGGTTTAGAAGCTTGACAAGAGCACAACAGAATTAAGACAGGACAGCACCTTTGGCTGCGTATTTTTCTTAGTTATCCTCATTGAAGCTAATAAACGTTAGGCCACAAATGAAAACATCTTTTCTGTACTATGCAGTGAGTATCAATCAGAAAGACGTTCTACTCCCTCTGCATTGGTAATCACATCTTGCTCCTTAGAAGTGTGATAGTTGCAACTTTTGTGGAAATTTTTGGCCTATCAAAACATAAAGCAAAGTCATACACTTATGAGATGTTATCAAGGCAAACTGAATATGAAGATTGCTGCTTGATGAGAACAAAAGGATGACTAGCATGCTTTTATCTATTTTTTTAAAAATTTTTAAGTTACAGAGGCCTTCTCAGTAATAACATTGAAAGGAAGAGAATATACACGTTTCTTTTTTTATACTGGGAAATATCATGCATAGTAAGATTCCTTTTTCAAATGTGATGAATGACATTGAAAAATTAATTAAAATGTATAGCTGATACAATTGTATGAAAAATTTCTTCGAATATTTAAGAGAAGCCTGTGGCATTTGTCACTGCAAAGAAACCATAATACAGGTGGAAGCCATACTCATGTAATCAAGTAATCTATGACAATAGATTTCTATTTGAGGCATGTTTTACATTGCTATAGCTATGCATAACTAATTAGACAATCAGAAGTAGGTCTCATTATGCAAAGTTACTCAACCACATCCTAAAGTAATACCTTAGTGACATTTACTGTATGCCCCAGCAGTCATTTTCATGCCAAAAAAAACCAGTAATGAATAAAGAGGAGACTTTGACACCATATTTTGATTGGCTTTCCACAAAAAATGTTTTAAAGACTGCCTGGAGCCCCTGTAAGATGGAAAGAACCAACTGCTCTTCTGGAGACAAATAAAAACTAATTACTCAAACACAGACTACACTTAGCTTTCCTCATATTCTTCTACAGACAGATAAATAGCGAATGCTAGAGTTTGGTCAGAAGGCCTGTATAACCTGCATCCAACCCATACCACCCTAAATTATTAATACTAACAAAATCTAAAAAATGAGTGTGGGTCTCCAGAGTACACTGCTGCTTGGAATAAAGCCTTTCACAGGGAATATAAACTTAAAACATGGAAAATGAAAACAGAATGTGTAAATCTAGGCACTTTAACTGGACTTAAATTGCTACTCTGATCTCTCTGACAAAATTACTTATTTATCCTTGGAACAGCTTTAGAAGGTTGATGGCATTTAAAGAAAGCTTGTGGTCAGGCAACTGTAAGAGAAAACGAAGATTAAAGATTAAAGTCAGTACTCCTTTTATGCTAGATGTCTAGCAAATATTTTCCAATTTATCATACACTTGGGAAATTCAATGCACATGATTTTGTGTTTCTTCTGATTGAATATAAAAGCAAAGCATAATTTACCATTTAACGTCATCTGTAGCTACCCAAGAAACATAATGTGCTGCTTCTACTGTAATTTACTAACATTGTTCACATCAGTATGCAACAACCACTACAATAGTTGGACTTCAGAGATGGCAATGGAAAGGATCTACTTTTAATGACAACTTATTGACAGAAAAAAACCCACAAAAACCCCAACCTACTTCCAAAACTGGAGAAAAGACATGTATGTCAATTAGTTAACTCCTTGCTTTATTTCCTTTGTATTGCTCAAGTTACTTCAACTGAAATGCAGATGTTCAAAAATATTGTCTAATATTACCAACTTGTTATGTAAACATTTGCCCAATAGCTAGACACATTTTCTGTAGGTGGATGTCAAAGAACCTGTGACCTACATCTTTATGCCATCTATTTTTTAAAATTGAGAAAACAAGTACTAATCTAAGAGTGACTCTACCAAATAATCTTCAGAAACTGAGTCAGAAATCTAAATAACTCTACAACATGCCACAATATGTCTGGCTTATATGATTCTTCTCTTTCTCATTGAGCTTGTCAGGTAGAGAGAGACTACCAGCTACTGCACTGAAGGGTGTGCATAAAAATGTTTGCATTTATCTTCGTACTCCCACAGTCCTAGAGTCAACACATGCTAGTCTAGCTAGCCAAGAATGTAAAGTGGGGAGGGAAAGAAAAGGTATTAACAGCTCTAGAGCACTCAATGCTTTCTCTTGCTGTTTTCAGACAGCTGGCAACTCTGTGATGGCACAGTGCTCTAAAGCTATCTGATGAGAGCACACTTGGGCCAGAGCTTATTCACAGAGCTTATTCAAAGTACTTTATGAACCTGTTCTATACCATTGAGCTGCGCTGTCAGTTGGTGAAAAGTTTAGGGATGCTCAAATATGTTTATGTTATTAATCTTGTTATACCAGCAAACTGCTTGCTGCAGGATGTATACAGCTGCAGCCTTCTGAGGAAATAGTGCTACACTGCTGTATGCCTTTCATCTGCCCTTAAGTAGTCTGCATGCTGCAATGTTATATCCAGAGGAAGCTTTATTTCATTAGCATAACTCTCGTGATCTGTACACTATCAGAGGTTCTTAGACGAAAATAACATTATGACAATCAGTCCAATAGCCAAAATTACATAAAAAGTTTTTAAAGTAAAATATTTCCAAGGTGATTCAGAAGTGCTAACCTACTTAAGACAATTCTTGATTATTTGATTAGGTACCACTGGGACCAGCAAAAAGAAAAAAAAGGAAACAAACAAACAAAGCCACAACTTGCCGCCCACCCCCACCTCCCAAATAAACCCAAAACACATAAACCCCACCAAATTACATAAAGCCCAAAACTACTACATTAATTTTACAATTTCCAATTATTTGTCAAATTCAGAATACTTTGACAGAATTTCCCACTCTCCCTATTCAGAATCTAAATGCAGAAATTAATTATTTAATCTATGCTTTATGGGATAAAGTAATTGTGTATTAGGGATAGAATACTGACCTGGTTTATTTGCTGACCTGTAAGAAATTCGGGAAGATCTAAAAAGTAGGTAAGACATAACAGATTCTTACATAAGAGCTTCAGGGACAACCTTTATTATTTCTCTAGTATATAGTGTATTTCCAACAGTGTAAATTTTTTTGTGATGGCAAGGGGTCATCCAATCAAAATATCATAAACAATTAAAAAGAGAGCTCTTGCAATCTGCAGGGAGAAAGAAGGGAAGAGGCTTGGACCTTTTCATTGAGTTCCAGACTGCTAATGGAGCAGCTTTTTGTATGTTTATAGGGAATATGTCCTGCAGTATGCTCTCCATGTTGAACAGACTGATATACATGAAAAGTAAAAATTAATTCAGTTATTTGTTTTAATATTTCTAACATGTTTTGCTTTAAAGAAATGGTTTGCTTCACCAGTATCTAGGGTGAGTGACCTGGTAGCAGTACCTCCGAGTCTGAACATAAGTCATAATTGCTCTGTTAATCACAGTTGATGCACAGGATTACAAACTACTACCTGGACTGAGAGAAATGTAAATGTATACCTTACATTCATGTTGACAGGAAAGGTAATTTTAAAAAAGCCAGCCCTGAGATGTTCACTCCAAACTGTTGCTGCAGTGCAGCATTTCTTCAGCTGTATAGCTGCAGCAGTTTGAAGAGCCATGGTAAAATTATTCTGGCCCTAAAAAGTCAATGCAAAACCCCACCGCAGGGGGGAAAGTAGAAATATTTGTCATTAATACTGAACTTAACATTTTATTTTAGTGGTGTAGCTGGATGGATTCATACATAACTGCAGGAAATAAACAGAGGTGAGAAGTGAGAGGTCAAAATTTAGTGCAATGCATCTTCATAATCTGTTCTCAACATCAAAACAATGATGATGCTCTTCAAGAGGGATTCCATAATTTTCTTCATACCATCTGACTTACTATTTCTCTATGGTTTTTTTCATTCTATCAGCCACAACCACTTGCATTTGTCTGTGAAAATATCTATTTCCCAATCACATTTCAATAAGCAGTTACTCAAATTAAGCCTGCAGTTTATATGGCACAGCACAATTCTTATATAGTGGCCTATTCCTTTAATGATAAATGGTATCATGGCTGCTGATTTTGTTTTTCATTGTACTAGTACACATTTTTACACCTGTATTTTAAATTATTCCCCAAACTCATTAGCAATAAAGCTGTCACTGAGTTTCATTCAGATAAGTAAACGATTTTTAGAGAAAAGGCCTAAATTTAATTAATCTTTCAGATTAATTCACAGGAAGATTCTCTTAATTTCAAATAATGAAACCCTTCACCTGTGCATTTCATAATATTCTGAAAGAATTTTAAATATTAACTTCCTGTCTGATATATGAGAATGTTGCTGGTAAAGGTGCATCTGTCACTAGCCTTTGATGCCTCCAGAGCCTGAAGTAAGCTGTATACCATTGATTACAGGGTTTAAATTAATCTTGAAACATTGATTTACGATTTAAATGGTTATTTTGCTTCATTTCTTTCCTAACTGCTTGACAACTAAGGGTCAGAGTCAATTAGGTGAACCAACAAAATATCAGCACTAAACAATTTCTGCTGATTTCCCTGGGCTTTTGAGCATGACCCTCAGCTGCTCATATTCAAATGCCCATGACAGCAGAACCCACAATGATTATAAAATATCTGCTTTTCTGAATCAGATTCTTTAATCTGTTTTAACATTTATTTTTAACCTTGTGTAGAATGAACATCCAATATTTTGCCATGATTTGGCACATATCTGAATCTCCAATTCTTTATCCAACCTAGCAACACATTCATCAGTGCTATACCATTTTCGGACTGTTCTGAAGCTAGTATCAGCCCAAACCACTACTGCTTGCTTCATATCTTTTCCAGATGTATTCTTGCCACAGACTGCTAGGGAAGTTCAGGGGTTATTTGGATCCTTTCCACAAAAACCAGTCATAGAGTTTCTGTCTTTCTCACAGAAATTCTGTAAGTGTTTTGTTCTTTCTCATAATGAATGCCTGCCTGGATCTCAAATTTGTCATGACACTACCTGTCTACTCCTGGAATCGATTTTCTTTCTATAATCATAGAAACAGTACTTGTTCTTTTAGTGATACTGTCTCAGCCAGATAGCAAACTCTTTACTAATAGCTACTGTGATAATTTCAAACATTTAAAAATTACTAACGGGACTCAAAACCCCCTTTAGATTACAAAAATGATGACCAAAATTTTTTAATCCACAACATTTTAGTTCCTTTTTATTTTTTTCCTCATTTTTTCTCTATTACATATATGTAGATTGTGATTTGAAACTCTTCCTTGCTATCAGACATTTCTTTTGCAGAAGGAAATTTTGGAGATTTTTACATAATCATATACCTCTAAATGCAGCTGTCAGAAATCAATATACACATTTTATGTATAAATGTTAAAATCAGTTTTCTTACTATTTCCTCTATTATTGTTACACTTAATGGATCAGCTGTAGTTTTATTTTCTGTTATCTCAAATGCTACTATTTCTTTCATTACTTACTTATGACCATCCCATATTGGTACTGACAGCTGTCAAAATGTAAAGCCCTAGATACTTTTAAAAACACAAGTTTCTTAAGCTGCCTTTTTTTTTTTTTTTTTAATTTATTTAAGAGGAAAACTGTGGGGGATCCCAGTTGAGACCTAATAGTTTGTCTTTCCAGGGTATCTACACAACAAGTATTACATCTGAAAAACACTTCTGATACTAGCACCTGCTACCCTAGGTTTAGTTGGGAGCATGTTAGTTTCTCCAGTTGTAACACTCCTTTTTATGGGTTCTTAACTTTACGCACTGTTTAATGTTTTCAGGAGTACTTCTGAACTGTAATGGTCCCAGAGCAGCCATTACAGCTGTCAGAAGTGTAAGCACTGTTGAACACTACAGAAGTATTCACAGAATAGAACTAAAAAGACTAAACCTGTCGTTTTAGTATATGTACTAAATAAGAAAAGTCCTCAGAATTAGAGCCTCTACTACTGTGAAGTTGTTTGGTTTATAAAACTACAATATTTTTCCTTTTTAAATTTAATATTATAATACAATTCTATGATTCTATAACTGTCCTGCTAGCCTCTCACTCCAAACACTGAAAGGGAACAGTGGGGAAGTTGGAAAAGATGCTGAGCCACAGAGAAACATACATAATCTGCCTTCTATGTGATTTCAGGGATATGGACTGTTTCACTGACACTTACGGCGATCAAACTGATAATCTAATATTCCATGCTTAAAAAATTAGGCTGTCTTCGTGGAAACACAAGTAACAATTTAGCTAGATCTATTCACAGATTATAGGAAATTGCTTCCACATCACATTTACATTTCCATGTATGACTATGACATTTATACACAGGCATAATGACAGAAAATTCAACATGAGTAAAATAAAATATTATTATCATTGGCAAGAAATGGTAAATGTGAGCTAGCAGCAGAATTGAAAACACCTTCTCAAGCTCTCCTATAAGGGAATACCCTTTGCCAAGAAAAATGTCACAGGCCGGAATTCAGTTCAAAACTTTAGTTTAATTATTGTAACAAAAACATTTATTTTAGTTTCTTCTGCTTTATCATAAGAGACAAAAAATACACATTTGGATATTTTATCCTTTTACTGTGTCAGTTACTAAAACAGAAGGGTTTAGTATGATGTTTGTGTTGTAAATCCGTGTCCAGAAATATTTGGAACTAACCAATAAAACAACCATCTGAAAATGTTTGAATAAGCAGCTTTTGGAACGGGACTACACCTCTTTGTTCAAAACTAGCTTCAGCAATCTTTAAATTGCTAAGCAGGACAAGTCAAAGCCTATCCTTTAGTGCAATCACAGAAAACCACAGACAGTGGACATCTGCTGTAAAGAGTAGGCAAAATATGACACTGTAAGTAAATTACCTTTATTTTTACTCCAAATCCT